>QJNX01000071.1:0-228460 GCA_004155925.1 Monosporascus sp. MG133 | reverse complement strand
AAGGCTATATGTGGCTGTTCCCCCCACCCCTAGCTGTAGGACAGAGAAATCAAGCAACCCAGTTCCCCCCAGCCTGAAGAATTGCAACGCATTTGCCGACATTTCTAGTTATTTTAAAATTGCACTAAAAGCGTAATTTAAAACGTTTATTTTAAATCTTTTTTTATTATATTTTAGCAACTTAATTACTAGGGCGCTAATAATTCTGTTCTTAATCTTTTGGAAAAAGAAATTTCCTTTTTTTTAAAAGCTTAATTTTCTTAACGTATTCCTTAATAATAAGCTTAATTAAGGGGCTGGCAAGTTTACCGTAATCGTTAACCAAGGGTCGTACGTAACCAGTAAATTTCAAAAATTAACGGATATTAATAATAATAACTTGATCTGGGATTGGTTAATTCTTAACAGCTTTTAACTTGAAACTTTATATTTAAATTTATCCAAGGGTAATAATAAAGCTTAAAGAGTTTAGCTTTTAGGTATATTAAACGTTCTTTTAACGTTTATTAACAAGTTGGCCTTTTTAAAGTCTTTTAAAATTTAAATAACGTATTTTTTATATTTTTTCAAAATTTTTAAATAAGAAAGTCGTTTAAGTAAACGAAAACAAATTTATTTAGAAATTTTTATAAAATAATAATACGTATGTATTAAAAGCTGCTAAGGATATTTTTTAATCCTTATAATATAATCTTATATTCGTAATATTTATAAATAATCTTAAAGGCGGTTTTTTATTTTTCGCCTTTAGTTATTCGAAGTAGGTAATAACTATTTAGCAAATTTAAGTTGTAAATTATTTAACTTTATTAATATTTTCCCTTATAATATTTATTAACATTAAGCGATATTTATTTTTAGTAATAATATCGTTAAGTTATCGATAATTATAAATTTGTTAGTATATTAAATTCTTATATTTATTAATTTTAACTTTGTTATTTTTTATTTTTAGTACCATTATAATTAAATACCTTATAGATAATTCGGACTTTTAAATATAAGCTTTTTTAAGGTTTCGTTAAAAACTTTTTTAAAAAGTTTTAATTTTTTTATGATTTATGTAATAAATTTAATGAAATTTTAATTAATATCCTTTTTTAATAAAAGTTTTATAATTTATTAACTATAATTAAATAATTTTTTTCGGGTTCGTTTTTTAAATAACTTTTTAAACCGTTAATATTTAAGGGATATTATAATTATTAAGTTAAAAAGCCTGGCTTTTTAAATTATGTAATAAATTTTATAAAATTCTTCCTTAAAATTATCTTATAAAAACGTTTATTTTTTTAAATTAATTCGTAAATTATTAGAACGAAATTATAATATTCTTAAAATAATATCGTATTTAAAATGTCGGCGGTGTTAAAAGTAATCTTTTTTAAATATTATTATATTTAAATTATAAGTTTTTTCGTTTTTCTGAAAATTTAATTATTATTGTAAATAAATAAGTTTTTGTCGATTATTTATAACTTTTATAACTGTTATTTATATTTTTAAAAGATTTAATATTTTTCGTTTAACTTAAAAGAAATAAAGTTTACTTTTATTTCGGAATTAATTATAATGTTAAATATTTTATTTTTATAATAAATTAAGATTTCGATTTAATTTCGTATTCTTTTTTTTATTTCGTAGAAGGTTTTGTATATAAAAGTTTTTCGGTACCTTATGTTCGAAAGTTTCCGTAATTTTCTAACTAAGATATCTTAAGGGCTAAAAAGCGTTTTTATTTACGTACTTTTTTAGCTATATGCTTCGTATAATAGTTATCCATATATTTAAATCATTTCTTGTTATTAAATTGATACTAAAAATCGATTATCTTTTCTCGCTTTGTTTTAAATTTTATCTTTTGCAAATTATGGGGTTAAAAAAATAAACTTCCGAAAGGGTTATTCTTATAATCAAAAGTTCGTATTTATTTTATAATATTAATAAATAACATAAATATCCTTATATTATAACTTTCAGGTTTTGTTGTAATTTAAGGTATAAGTAATAAAACCTAGAATAGTTTACTTATTAAAAGGTTTTTATATATTTATATTTATCGTTTAGTTTTATAAACGTTTTTTTTTCGTATTTTAACTAAAAGGCGTTAATTCTTTTTGTTCGTTAATAAATAAAATAATTATAATTATAATAAACAGTAAAATATAAAAGTTTATAATTATTTATTAAAGGTTTAAGGTATATTATGCATTACGAAAAAATGTAATATTTTAGAAATAACTATCCGTAATTACCGAAATCTGTTCGTAACTAACCATCGTCGTCGTATATTTTATCCTTTTTATATCGAAATAATAAATACATTTTAACGTAATAATTATTCTGGAAGCTGTTCGTTTTAAATGGTATTTGTAAATTTTGGCCGTAACATTCTTATAAATAGCATAATCTTTATAAGCTGGGTTGTTATTTTTAACCTTGCTGGTTATAGCAATAATAAATTCTTAGTCGGCGGAAATAATATTTACTTTTTTTTTATCCTTTTTTTTATTATTTATATTTCGTTCAGTTACGCGAACAATTTTTTTGGGTTATAAAATCTTACCTTTTTAAGGATTCCCCTTTTTAATAAAAAATAATATTTGCTTTTAAAATAGCCCTTTTTGCCATAATTAAAATATTTAACTTTGGATTTGTTTTTTTTTAAATTCCGTTAAAATAATATTAACTTCCTCTTAAAATTTATCCTTTAATTTCTTATTGTTATTAGGGCGTTTGTTATTATTTTATCTGCTAGTATCTGTTTTTTAAGGTATCGATTAAAAATATATCGGTCGGTAATAATAACATTATTTATATGATTTTCGAAAAAACCTGTTTTAAGTACTTTAAATATTTTATCCTTAACCTAAAGTTTTAGGCCGTTATAATAAGGGAAAAATAATGCATTTTAAAATAACTTAAAAATAACTATTAAACGATTAAACTTAATTATATATTTAACTATTAATATAACTTATTAAAACTTATATATTTATTTAATTATATATTATTACTTATTTATATTTTCGAATGAAATTTATATTCGTTTTTTAAAATATTCGTAATTATTAAAAATATAATTAATAATATCCATAAAATTATTAAGGTAATTTGTTAAATAATCGTAAAAAATAAGTTCTAATTAGTTAAGTACTTTTTTAGCAAATAATTATACCATAACTATTACCTTTTAATAATTTTCCGTTAAAAAACTTCGGTACCATTTAAAATAAAATTTAGTTTTAACCAGAAATCCTTTTAAACCGGTAAATTTATTATAAGGCTTAAAGGGAATTAATTTATAACCTTTAATATCAGGTATTTTAGGATAAGTAAAAAAGGGTATAGTTTCTTTTTAATCTCGACCAAATATAAGGGGAACCAGAGTTTTTAGATGGAAAGTAGTTTTTAAAAAGGGTATAAGAACTTTTTTTTTTAGTTATCAAACGAATTTGGCGTTTTCTTATTTAATTTTCATAACCTTTTTAGCTATAAGATCCAGTTACTTATTGGTTATAAGCTTCCTTTCTTTTCTTCTTTTAACTTTTACGTTTTATTTCTTTTTTTCTTTTTAGCCGGACTTTTTAGGCTAGATTTCGATAGTTTTTTAGGGGGTAAGGGTAAGTTGCTATTAGGAAGAAAACGATTTTTTTAAATACTTAGTTTTAATAATTACAAGTATTATGTTAGCGATTAATTAAAAACCCTTTTTAATAAAAGGTAAATTATTTAATCTAATTATTAATCCTTTATTAATTAATAACAAAAATCGAATATATTATTTATCTTTTAAATATCGTTTTTTAATATTATTTTTATTAAATTTAAAAAAGTTTAACTTTAATTAGGCCTTAAATTATTCGTTAATTATAAATTAAAAAGTTATTAAAATATAACGAACTTATTATATATTTCTCCGGAGGTATAAATAATATCCGAAATAAGGAAAGTTTTAACTTATAAGTAATAATAATATAATAAATAAGGTATTTATTAAAAATATTTATAAACATTTCTCTTAGTTAAAAAATAATACCTTTAATTAAAAACTTAAATTAATAACTAGAAAACGAAAAAAAATAAATGTTATTAACAGAAAAGACCGTTCGTTATATATCTATCTGAATTTAATAAATATATCGTAAATTTATAAAATCTGTTAAATCTGGTCCCAGATTTACCAGATTTACGAAATTACCATATCTTGACGCGGGGAAAGCCAAGCTTTCCTTACCCGAAGATCAGCCGTAAGGAGCCCATACCAGGCTCCAGAGGCCGGTTTCTCCAAGACAGGAACCCCTGTTCCTGTGATGTAACAAAAAGGTACCGGCAGACCAAATGGCGATAAACGCTTCAGTAATAAAAAGAAATAAAGGACAGATTCCAGAAAAAATTAATATTATTTTAACGAAGTTTAAAAAAATAAGTTAAAGTTGAATATTTTATTTATGGCAAAAAGGGCCATTTTAAAAGCAAATATCGTTCTTTACCGAAAAAAAGAAGCCTTTAAAAAAATAAAATCCTTTAGTTTAAAAAGAAATCTGCGCGGCCGAATAAGATATAAATAATAATAAAAAGATTGAAAAGAAAATAAGTTTTATTACCGTTAATTAGGAAATTATTATTATTTCGATTAATAAGGTTAAAAATAACGACCCAGAATATGAAGATTATATTATTTGCAAAACTATTACTGTTAAAATTTATAAATACTATCCCGAATTAGCAGCATCCAAGATAGCTATTACGTTAGGATGTATTTATTACCTTAATATACAGAGGTATAAAATATATGATTAAAGTGGTTAATTACGAAAAACTTTCGCTAACCATAAATATGTTATGACCAGAGGCCTTGGCTCAGTGGCGGACGGTCGGAGGTTGTAGGACGAACTTCCGATATAAGCCCAGGGTTACGTAATGGGTTCGATGGGCTCGAAAAGGCCTGGTTAGACCTAAGGGGATTTGGTACGTTAAGCTAATCGAACAGGGTAACGGCTTGAGGTGGTTCGATAGGCTCGAAGGGATTTAATTACTAGAGGGGAAGTAAAGCCAGGTCGAACTAGGCGAATTAAAAGTAATATATATATATTCGTTATTTTTTTATAATTTAAATAATATTAACTTATAATATAACTTAATTATTTTAATTATTTTTAATATTTATTATTATTAAACTTAATTATAATTTTAATTTATTATTTAAATTTTTATAATATTATTATTAATATAAACCGTATAATTAAAGTTTAATAATTAATTAAATTATTTAATTATTATACGTTATAAACGTTTATTTAATAATATAATTAAACTTTAAATAATACGTTATATCGTTAATATATCGGATAATATTTAAAAACTTATTTTATAATAATATAAAAATATAATTAAAAAATTCGAAAAAGTTATTTAATACCTTAAAACTTAAATTAATATTATCCAGATTAACGAAATTAAAATTAAGCTTAAAAAATCCGAATTTTACGAAAGAAAAAATAACGTATAAAATTTTTTTATTTAGGTACGTATTTATTTCCGTTTCGAAAAAATTATTAATAAGGCGGATAAAATTTTTACGGTCGTAATATTTTTTAAAAAAAACGTCCAAAATTAATTTAAACTTATTTTACGATATTACCTAAAAAATAAAAAGCTAAATTAATAATAAGTTATTAAGAATTTTTTTTTATATTATATTAATTTCGAAAAAAAATTAAAAGTTAATTTCGGAAACTTAAATAAAAGAAAATTATAATATAAAGAATTTTTAATTTAAAAAAAATTAACGTTTAAATATATAATAACGTTTAGAAATTTTATGGTTAAAATAAAATAAATAAATAAAAAAAAACGATAACTTAATTAATATTTTTTTAAAGGTTTAAAAGATAACGTTAAAAACGAAATTATTAAAATAATATGCCTTATTATTTTAAATAAATATATTATAGAAATAATTAAAATCGATAATTAATAATATAAACGGTAATAAGAACGAAAAAAATAATTTATTTCTAAACTTAAGATTATAAAAACTAACCAAAATAAAAAACGTAGCATACTTTTTATAGCTTACGGAATAATATTAAAATTTATAAAATTAAATATAATATAAAAATAAAATTAAAGCCAAACTAAATATTATAATTATAATAAAATAAATTCCGTAAAAAGTTAATATAAGGCCCTTAAAAATAATAAAACGGTTAAATCCCGGTATCTGAAAAATAATTAAAAGATAAAAAGGCCGTAACTTTCGGTATAATTAGGAAAAAAAACCCCCTTAATTTACCCTTAAAAATACGAAAAAAGTTACGAAAAAATAAGGTATTTTCCTAAGCCGTAATTACCCGATAACGTACCGTTATAATTAAACTAACGATTATTTAATAACTATAAAAATATACCGGATAAAAAAATTAATATTAAAAAAATTAATATTTCGTACGTAACAAAAAAAATAATAACGACAAAAATAATAAAAGTTAAATAAATAAATTAAGAAATATTAAGGTTAAAACGAAGCCTTATATTTAGGAAAACCCGATTAATATACGAAATTATATGTTATTTATTATATAAAAACTTATTACCCCCGATATTAAAAATAACAAAAATGTATCTAATAGCGGATCGCGCGTATATACCAGTAAGAGTTTAATTTCGAAAACTAAACCAGAAAGGATATTAAGGATTAAAGGTAATACCGATATTTACGTATTATAATTATATAAAATATTATCGACATTCTTATAGTAAAAGGAAGTTAGCTAAAAAAAAAAGTTATTCCGAATAAAACCTTATATATTATTATAAATAATATAACCATAAAACATAAAAAAAATAAATATACCCAACCGTTATAAAGGTTTTATAAAAGGTTATTTATAATTTACGCTTTAAATTATTATTTACCAAGAAACCTAACGAAAAGCGCAAATTAAAAAAGGAAATCCAGGAACGTAAAAAAAATATGGCGCAGTACGACGTTTAATAATAATAAGAACATTACCTAAAGGAATCAATATATACCCGACAAAAAAAATTCCAGATATAATTTCTAAAGCTTAAAGCCTAATTACGACGCCAGAAAGGGTAATTAAAAAAATCTAAAAAATTAACCGAAAAAACTAGGAACGTATTAAGAAGTTAAAAATGGGCCCAAAAAATGGACGCTACCTATAATAGAGCCATAGGCTGGTAAGAATAAAGCGATTTAGCATATACCCTTTAAAAAAGCTTTGTACATAATAAAAAAAAATTCCTTTTATTATAATTAAAATACGAATTAAAAGAAAATGGTATACCGTTATGGTAGATTACGGAACCGATCCGAATTATATTAAACCGAAGATAATTAACAAATTGCAATTATTATAAAAAGATAAAACCGGATTATATAAAATTAAAAATGCTAAAGGTATTAAATTTATTTATAATAACGGATAAGTTAACCGTAAAATTAATTACCTTAAAATTTATATTTAAAGACGAAAATAAATTATCGGTTTCGATATTATTTTAATACGGAATTACGACATAATTTTCGGCGAAAAATAATTATATTAATATAATCCCTTAATTAATTAAAAAATTAATTAAATAAAGTTTATTTTACTTTTTATTAAAAAAAAAATTTTAAAAAATATTTTATTACTTAACTAATAAAAATAACGGTAAATATAAATATAAAGATACGATAAAAACCTTATTATTTAAAAGAATACGATATATATAAAAAAAAGGGCGAAATAAATATATACGACGCATTATTACTATAATTAAAGTACGGTTATACGAAATAAACGACGATTTATAATATTAATTCCAAAAGTTAAAAAAAATAATTAAAGTATTATCATAATATTACGAATACGAACAACTTTTTAAGGAACAAATTAAAATAAAATTACCAAAATATAATAAATAAAATTCTAAAATAATTTTGAAAAATAATAAAATAATTCTTTTTTATTTTATATATAACTTAAATTAATAAAAATTATATACGTTACGAAAATACCTTAAAAATAAATTACGTAAAAAATATATTAAATGTTTTAAATTATTAACAAAATATTTTATATTTTTCGTACCAAAAAATAAAAAGTTACGGTTAATAATTAATTACCGATAACTAAACGATATTATAATTAAGAATCGCATATTTTACCCTTAATTATTAAAATAAAAAAATATTTTTACGGAATTAAATAATTTATTATTTTACATTTACGAAACAGATATAATTTAATTTATATTAAATTAAAAAACGAATAAAAAATAACTTTTAAAACAAAATACGGATTATACGAATATTTAATAATATCATTTGGGTTTATTAACGTACCCGTAACGTTTTAAAAAATCATTAATTACGTATTACGCAAATATTTTAATATTTCTATTATTTGTTATCTTAATCATATCCTTATTTACTTAAATTCGGAAAAGGAATATAAAAAATACGTTTATAAAATTTTTAAAGTTTTGAAAAATATTAAATTTTTAATTAATGTTAAAAAAAAAATTTTATAAATAAAAAGTACCATATTTAAAATACGTTATTATTTTGGAATAAATTAAAATAGACCTTAAAAAAATAATGGTAATATAAAAATAAAAAGTATTTATTATAATTACCGAAATTTAAATTTTTCTTAAATTCGTTAATTATTACCGGAAGTTTATTTATAACTTTAATAAAATTATAATACCTTTATTTAACTTAACCAAAAAAAGAAGTTTGAATAAATAACCAAAATAAAAAAAGTTTTTAAAAAAATTAAGGATATAATTACCAGCGAACCAGTACTAGTTATATATAACCCAAGTCGTTTCGTAAAATTAAAAACCGATATTTTAAATTATACGTTAAACGTTATAATCGGGTATAAAGATAATTAAGGTAATTTATACCTTATAACGTTTTATTTTTATAAATTAAAAGAAATTAAATTAAATTACGTTATTTTAAATAAAAAGTCTCTGGTTATTATTAAAACCTTTAAAGAATTTAAATATTATTTTAAAGGAAATTTATATTAAGTTAAAGTATATATAAACCATAAAAATCTTACCCGGTTTATTATTATCCGAAAATTAATAGAACGATAATCTCGTTACAGAAAATACTTTTTGGAATTTAATTTCGTTATTATTTACAAAAAAGGTTTAAAAAATAGTAAAATAAACGTTTTTAACAAACGACTAAATTTAAAGGAAAAAGTTCTTAAGGTTTTATACTAAATATTTAACCTAATAAAAAAAGGATATATAAAATTACGATAAATTATAATAATTAAAAAAATAATACCTGATTTATACCAAAAAAATTAATAATATAATAATTAGTTACCACAAGAAAAAAAAACTAATAAAACCTAAATACCAGAGAAATATTAAAGAAATTAATACGCGAAATATACGAATATTAGTTATACGGATACCCTGGAATCCATAAAATTTTAAAACGATTATAACGTATATATTACTTTCCCAAAATAAGATCGGTAATAAAAAGAATTTTATAAAAATGTAATTTATATAATAAAATTAAAATACGACGTTATAAACCATACGGAGAATTATAACTATTACCGGTTATAAAGCGATTATAAGATTTAATTATTTTCGATTTTATTATTAAATTATTATTATTAAAAAACCTAATAACGGATATATATTACGATAATATCTTTATAATCGTAAATCGATTTATAAAGTCTTTTTATTTTTTATTATTTAACGAAAATATAAACGTAAAATAATTAACGTACGTTTTTTTCAGATTTTTTATTAATATATACGGGCTTTTAATAAAAATCGTATTAAATAAAGGTATTATATTTATTTTAAAATTTTAATAAAACTTTATAATATAATTAAACCTAAATCATAAACTTTCGAATACTTTTAAACCATAAACGGATAGCTAAATAAAAAAGATTAATTAATTATTTGAAACTTATTTACGGTATTATATTAATTACGAATAAAATAATTAGGTTAAAAAATTATTAATAATTTAATTAACTTATAACATAAGTTATTACGAAAGTATTAAGATAATATTAATTAACGTTAATTTCGGTTTTATATTAAATGTTTACCGAAATTTATAAAAAAAAAAGTAAATAACGTTAAAATAATTTTTACCTTATAATAACTTAAATAATTATATATAAAAATAAAAATAAAAGTTAATTCGTACGTATTTAAATACAAAAATATTATATCCAAAAAAGTTAAAAAAATTAATTTTTTAAAAAAGGGAAATAATTTATTTAGTTATTAAAAAAATTTAAATAAAACGACTTAATAAAAAATTCGATTTTAAATATATCAGATTATATAAAATCGTTAAAAAAAATTTAAAAAATAATTACCAGTTAAAATTACGTTTTAAAAATAAATTTTATTTTATTTTTTATATTTCTTTATTAAAGTTAATAATAAATACGATTCGAATGAATACGGGATAAAAAAAGGAGGTAATAAAAAACGTATTAATATAAAAGGTCGAAAAAATCCTGAATATCAAAAAAAACCGGTAAAAGATAATATTTAATTAAGTAAAAAGATTATTTAAAGTTAAAAAATATATGGGAATTTACGGAAAAATTTACGGAAATTTAACGTTTGTTAAAAAGTTTTTATTAATAACGTTAAAAGTATTAAGGTTAAAAAAGTTCTAATTTACGTTATCCAGGTCGGATTAATTAATTACGTTTACGGTACGAAAGGACGAAATTATTTCGGCCTTTAATTTACGTTATTTTATTTTCAAACGTTCGAACTTTTTTATCGCTTTTACGTTTTTAATATTTTTACGTAATATTTCGATTTTCCGTTTACGTAAAAGTTTTGTTAATTACGTAATCGGGCCAGATAATTAAATAACTTATTAAGGTATTATTATAATTTATTAAAACGTTATTAAATAAAAAATAACTTTTTTTTAATAAAACGTTTTTAAAATTCGAAACGGTTTTTTTCCGAAACCAAACGGTTATATTTTAATTCGGAAAGTCCGAATAAGTTATAAAGGCCGTTATATTCGGAATAACGAATATACTTTCTAAAACTAAAATAAATTTTGCAAACCGTTCTTTTACGTTTATAACGCAAATAAGAAAATGCGGATATGTTAAAATTTAATATATCGATTTTTTGCGAAAGAATTAAAGCGTTATTACGTTTACGGGATTTTTATTTTTTAATACGGTTAGATATAACGACCAAAAAAAAGAACCAAAAATAATATATAAAAAGGGAAGTTACTTATCCGACAAAAGTAACAAATAATCGATCTTTAAGAGCAAATATCCTAAAGGGGGGAAATCGTATTATAATCAAAGGCCTTGGCTTAGTAACGGACGGTCGGAGGTTATAGGACGAACTTTTGATATAAGCCCAAGGTTACGTAATGGGTTCGATGGGCTCGAAAAGGCCTGGTTGGACCTAAGGGGATTTGGCACGTCGAGCCAGTCGAGCCGGGCGACGGTTCGAAATGGCTCGATAAGCTCGAAGGGACTTAACCACTAAAGGGGAGGTAAAGCCAGGTCGAGCTAATCGAGCCAAAAGTAATATATATACGTTCGTTATTTTCGTAAAATATAGATAATACCAGCTTATAATATAACTTGGTTACCTATATTACCTTTAATATTTATTATTATTAATCGTAACTATATTTTTAATTTATTACTTAGATTTTCATAATATTATTGCTAACATAAACCGTACGATTAGGGTTTAGTAGTTGGTTAAGCCATTCAGCCGTTATACGCCACTTAGCCGTTATAAAATAATTATCTTTAAAATATTCCATTTTTTTATAATATACGGTATATTTAAATTTCTAACAGATAACTATAAGCTTTTATAGTTCGTTATTTACTATAATCAAAATGCTTTATCCATTTACGGGTTAAAGAAAATAACGATTTTTAGCTAAAATATAACGAAAAAATGCTTATAAAACCAAACGAAAAATATAAATATATAAAACCCCCTTAATAACCAAATTACCCTAGGTTTTATTACTTATATCTTAAATTAAAATAAAGCCGAAAGTTATAATATAAGGATGTTTATGTTATTTACTAATATTTCGCGATAAATACGAATTCGTAGCTGAAAAAATATCCTTTTGGGAGATTTACCTTTCCGATCCCAAAATTCGCAAAATATAAAACTTAAGAAAAAGCCAGAAAAAAATACTTATCTTTAAATACCAGTTCAGTAATAAAAGGTGGGATAAATATATAAACGATTACTGTATTAAGTATACGAGCAAAAAAATACGTAAATAAAGATACCTTTAAGCCCTTAAAATATATTAATTAAAAAATTACAAAAACCTTTAAAAATAAAAGATCGAAAAGTCTTTATATATAAAAGCTTTTATAAAGTAAAAAAGGAATACAGAACCAGATCGAAATTTTTATTTATTATAGAAATAAAATATTTAACGTTATAATCGATTCCGGAACAAAAAGAAATTTTATCTTTCCCAAAGTAACCGAAAAATACCAGATCTTTTGGAAATATAAGTAGCAATTATATAAGTTATGAATAATTAATGGAAATTTATTTATTTATAATAACGGTTAAATTTTTAAAAACATAAAAGAATTTGTGCTTTAAATATAAGGATACTTAAGAAGATTACCTTTAACATCGCCGACATCTTAGGATACGATATCATTCTGAGCGTATTATGATTTTGTTCCAATAATTTACGGATTAATTAAAGGAATTAAACGTTTTCTTAAGGTAAATTTAAAAAAGATTTCCATAAAACTTATTACGTAATTTAAAAAGTTAAAACTTTAAACCCGATAATAATAATATTCCTTAAATATCAACGATTTAAAAAATTATTTAAGAAACGAACGCGTAAAAAATTACCTAATTATAATTAATAAGATTATAAGATTTTTATTAAAAAAGAATATTATTTAAAGTTTTATTAAATTTACCATATAAATTTTAAGAAAATTAAGGCTTTTTAAAAAAGTTTTTAATAACATTAAAAAGAAAGTTATATTTAAAAATCCGAATTACCTCGAGAATATCTAATTATAATAATATTAAAAATAATAAATAATAAAATTAAGATCGATACAGATAGAGATTTAATATACCGACGAATTTATAATTATCGATAATTAAACGATATTATTAGCAAAAATAAATATCCTTTAACGTTAATAAACATTATAAAAAAATATTAATAAAATTAAATAATTTTTAACTTTAAATTTATTAAATGGTGTTTATTTAATTCGAATAATTAAAAGCGAAAAATAAAAAAGCGTTTTTAAAACTATTTATGGATATTTTAAACATAAAATTATAATATAAAGGTTAATTAATGTTCCAGCCAGTTTTTAACATATACTTGTTATTATTTTACGGAGGTTTTTAAATAAATTTATTTTCGTTTATTTGGATAATATTTTTATTAATTTAAAAACTTTAAAAAAGTATAAAAATAGGTTACCTAAATCCTGGAAACCTTTAAAAAGGTTAACTTATTAATAAATATTAAAAAAAATGTTTAATATATTTATGTAACGAACCTGTTATACATCCACCTAGAGGTATAAGCAGAATCCGAAATGGGGGATCTTAATTCGCAGGTAATAATAGTACAATAAATAAGGTGTTCGTTAAAAAGATTTGCGGACTTTTCCCTTAATCGGAAAATAATGCAGTTACCTTTAATTAAAAAATTAGATTAATAGCTAAAGAACGAAACTAAATGGGTACTATTTATATAAGAAACCGTTCGTTATATATATCCAATTTTAAGAAGTAAGTATATCGTAGATTTATCTGATTTATGTAATTTATATAATTTAATCCCAAATTATTTAAATTACCTAGATTAATTAGATCATTTAAACTTTAACGTAAGAAAGCTAAGTTTTTTTTACCTGAAATTTATCCGACCGGAGCCTTTCTTAAAGATCTCCGAGGATAAGCTTTTTTAACGATAGGTATGACAGCAGCCTTACGAGCAAACCGTAAGACTGGCAACCGTTACATAAAGCTGACAGCTGCCATATAAACTAGCCACCTGCCTTATAAAGAATGGGGATATTTATAAATCTTTACGCACTTTACGGCTTTACGTTTCTTTCTTTTTTTTCTTTTTTTCAGCTTAAAATTTTCGTTTATAGCGCTAATAAACTAGCTATCATGTTATATTAATACTGGCCGTAACATTATTTTAAACTTTTTCCCTTTTTTGCTGGCTTAACGATTAGTAAATAAAGTATTACATCTTATTTACGTCGTTACGCGACGACGAAAAATAACGCGTCCGAAACCAAACCTAAAACCAAAACCTAAATTAACCAACATTAAAACTAAATATTTATTAAAAAGAATTACCCATTAACCAGTTAATATTTAAAATAATTTAAATTAATTAAAGGCAAAATAGAAAGTATAAAAAACGATAAATACCCTAAAAAAACGGAAGAAAACAACGTACCGAAAAACGAAACCGCATCTTTAAAGATAAAAAGTTTACCAAATTAAAACTACAACCACCCAGAAACCGATCCCGATAAATAACTAATCGACAAAATGGCTAATAACGACCAGAACGTTTTAAAAAAAATTAAAAAATTCCGTAACGAAATCGTTCGCCTTTAAGCTAAATAAAGCTATTATTCTTTTATTCCTTCCGATAACGTTAATCGTCCTTACCGGAAAAACATAATTAATAACGTTTTCGATAATACTAATACGTTTCGCCCTACCGGTATAATAATATAACCCGCTTTCTACAAATTAATAAAAAATAATAACGCGAATTTTAATTATAACCGAAAAAAAAAGTTTACGTTAACGACCCAGTTAAATTTAACGGTAATAAAACCAAATTTAACGTTTAAATCCGTAAAGTTACAAATAAGTTCGAAATAAATAAATTAACTTTTCGAAAAAAAAAACCGTATAATTTATTTAATAAGTTTCCTAAAAAAAGGCCGAATAAATAATTAAAATTCGTTATCGATTAATTATATAATTCTTTTTTACGTAACCGAAATAATCCAAATGCTAGAATTATTATATTACGATTTAAATTAAGCTTTTGTTATTAAAAGATTTTTCGGTACTTTTGCTTTTAAGCCCGGTAAAAATTAAAATATTTACGATTTTATTTTTAAATTTAACGTTTGTATTTAAAAAATTAAAATCGCCCAAAGTAAATAAAAATAGGTTTTATAAGGATGTATTTCCTTAAATTTCGATCCGTACCTTTTTAAAAATAACCGTAATTTTAACGTTATTTACGAACAGTTTTATAACCGTATTATTATAACCGTTTATAGTAATTAATTCGTTTATAAAAAACGTTAATAAGAACGTAAGCCCCGATTATATAACCTTAATAATAATAAACCAAAAAATAAAGGCAAAAAGTTTTATGCGAATAATAATTCCGGTAAATCGAAAATTTTAAATAATATTAATAAATTTTTATCGGAAATCGAAAAAAAGGCCTATTAAAAAACCGGTACGTATTTTAATTATAATAAAACGGAATATAAAACTAACGATTACCTTAATAAAAAAAAATTTATTACGGTAAAAATAATAAAGAATTCGTTTAATTCCGACGAATCGGAAAAAAAGGTCGATAAATAATACCAGATTTTCCGATATTTATAAAGAAAATAAGAAAATAATTTTATTTTAATATCCGTATTTATTATTCCGTTAAATATATTAAACAAAACCGATATATTAAACGTAAGTAATATTAAATCGATTATTTCCGTTATAGAAATTATTTAAAATAACGTAATTATTATTTCGTTAACGAACGAATTAAAAACCGATTTTTATACGGAACGGTAAAGTTAATTTTTGTTATCTTAAAAAATTATTAATTTTAAAAATAAGAAATCGAACGTTATGATATTAACCATTTTATAAAAATGGAAAATATATAACGGTAAAAAAATCCTTTTTTTCGAAAATAAAAATCCCAAATACGTAAAATAAATCCCGAAACTTTTATTAAAACCTTCCGTTTATTTAAAAGAAATTTCGAAAAAAGAAATTAATATTTTTTTAAACTTCCGACACGGTTATAAGGTAATTCTGGAATTTAACCGACCGATATTTAGTTTAAAACCTTTAATTTACCGGACGTTTATTTAATATTTTCTGTTAAAAATAATAATAAATAAATTATTAAAAATAAAATTTATTAAATTATATATATATAAAAAAATATTGCACAAATTTTATTCGTTCCAAAACCATATTTATTGGAATACCGGTTTTATATTAATTACTGTTAAAAAAATTAATATTTAAAAAATTATTTCTTTTATTTTTTTATTTAACAGTATTATATTTAATTATCGAAACATTAAACGTTTTATTAAAATTAATATTATTTAAATATTTTATAAATTTTATATTATTATTAAATCGAAATATTTAATAATATTTAAAACTTATTAAAAAACGTTTTAATAAAAATTTTTTTTTATTTAAATTTAAAATAAATTTTATTTAATAATAAGTATTTATGATTATTTAATTATAGGAATTTTTCGATTATTACGTAAATATTTACGCCGACGATATATAAATTTATTCGGGCCTTAAAAAAATATTAAAATTATTATAATAAAATTATTTATTAGTTATATAAAGTTAACTTTTAAAAAAATATTACAAAATCCCGATTTAACGTTAAAAATATAAATTATTTCGGTATTATTATAAAAATAAATATAAATATTTTTATCGATTTAATTAAAATTAAGGTAATTTAAAAATAAAATTTTAAAGATTTTAATAACCGTATTATAATCCGTTTATTTATAAAATCTTATAATTACGTATAAATATTTTATTTTTATATAAACGGTATAACCGAATTATTAAACCGTTTATTAAAAAAAATTCTTTTCGTAATAAAACTTAAATAAAAACGGACTTTCGAAAAAATAAAACGGCTTACGTACGAAATTTTAATTTTAATTTTTTTTCGACTTAATTAACCGATTGAAATAAAAACGGATGTATTCCGTAACATAACCGGAAATATTATTTAATAATAATAAAAACAAAATAAATAAAAACATATAAAATATTTTTCGAAAATTATAATTTTAATAAAAAGTTATTCGTTATAATTCAAATTTTCGAATATTATTATCTTAAACTTTAAGGAAAATTTTTTTTATTATAACCGATTATTAAATCTTATTATATCTTGTAAACAAACGCGTTTTTTTACGTACCAAATCCGATAAATTAATTTCCTTTTTAATTTCGATATTATTTATTAATATTAATTTAGCCTAAAAAATATTATTACGGGTATCTTATTACGAAAAACTGTCGATTTAATTATTATTAAAGCCCGAAAAAAAGGAAAAAAAATAAGCCTTAATTTTAATAAAATAATTAAATTTTTTTATCGTTATTATTAACGAAATACCGATTAAAATACGAATCGAAAATATTCCGTAAAATACCAACTTAATCGATTTTATCCGCCGTAAAAATAAAACCTAAAACTTAAGTAAAAAAATAAAAAATTAATAATATCCGAAAGAATAATTAACGGCTGTATTTCTTTTTATATCGTACTTATTTGTAAAATTTATATATTTAAAATATTTACGTATTTTAATTAAAATAGAATAATTAAAATAAAATGATGAAAATATTAATTGGAGAATATATTTAATCCCGGTTGAAATAAGATATCAGATAATAAAGCCGAAATTATTATAATAACCGTCGAAATAAAACGTTTCGAAATAAAACCCCGGAATTCTTTTATTTTTTCCTTATTCCGAAAAATATTTAAAATTACGTCGTCGTTAACGGAAAAAATATACCGAAAAATTATTACGGTTATAATTATATATAAACGTTTATTAATAAATTTAATAAAATTATAATAATTTTATTAAAAAAAATATATTACAGAAATTTTAATTAATCAATATTACCGATATTTATATAATTTTTTTAAAATATTCGTTTTTTAATTTTTAATTAAATTAAACGAATTTACCGGTATAAAATATCGTTCCGGAAACGTTTTATATCCGTAAATTTAAAAAATTATCGAATTTACGAATTAAAAATTAAAATAATATTTACGTTTTTATATCGATAGATACTAAAACGATTAAAACGTATATATATCATTATTAAATTTCGTATATAATTTATTATAATTTTTATTAATTAATATAATTCCGTTAAAAATTATATTAAATACAAATATCCGGAATCCGTTTTCGTTAAATTTAAATATAACAAAAATAAAAACCGAATTAATTTAATAGATATTAATAATTATTAAACGAATTACAAACATTTAAACGTTTACGAAAAAAACCAGATGAAAAATATAAAAATATTAAACGACGTAAATTAATAATAAAGTTTTTTCCGTAAAAAAACCTTTATAACGTAAGTACCGATTATCAGTTTAAATTTATAATAAATGAAACCTTTCGAAATCTTAAAAAAATACGGCCATAATTTCGTTTTCGATTTACTGCTGAATTATAAAATAATTAACTTATTTTATACCGATTAATTACGTAATATTAACGATAACCTATTACCTTAATAAACTTAAATATTATTATTATTTGAAAAAACTAACGGTATATTAAATTTTAAAATAAAATAAATCGAATAAATAAAATTTAACGGATATTATAAAAAGTTATAATATTAAGTTAAATAAAAAAGTTACGATTGCGACAAAATATAATATTCCGTAATTAATTTTAAAAATATTCCCATTATAATAAAACGGTTTTATACGGAATATTTTAAAATATTTAAATTTCCGGTTTGCTAATAAAAATAAATACGTATAACGGCAGCCGACCAAATTAACCAAAATTACCCCGATAATAATAAGGTTATAAAAATAAGAACCGGATTAATAAAAAAAAACGGTACTTATAATTAACAAAAACTTGCATATTCTTTTTAATCGTATACAAGTTTTTAAAAGGAAGTAATATAACGGTAGCCTTACGATTAAACCGTAAAACTGGTAACCGTTATAAAAAACTGACAATTGCTACATAAACTAGCTACCTGCTATACAGAAAATAGGGATATTTATAAATCTTTACGTACTTTACGGTTCTACGTTTCTTTCCTTCTTTTTTTTTCTTCAGTTTAGAATTTTCGTTTATAACGCTAATAAACTAGCTACCATTCTATATCAATGCTGGCCGTAATAATAGGAACCTTTATTCCTATATTATAATAACATTTCCCCTTTTTAAGGATTTTTATCCTAAAGATAAAAACCGGAAGTAGCTTTTTTGTTTTGTTAAAGGGGTTTTTTTAAGCTTTTTTTAGCTAATTTTATCATAATAAGTCGTATTTAAAAAGAAAAAGGAAAAAGAAAATTACGTCCGAACTAGCGCGATTTTCGTAACATTCGTATTAATTCGATAAAAATATTTAATATCATAACATTTTCTTACTTTAATTATATTCGGTTTAAAAAAACCGATTTTTATTTCTTTTAAAGCGTTAAAGTTATAACTGTTGTATTCGTTGTTAACGTTTGTTTTATAACGTTTTAACTATAAATTTTTTAAGAAAAATAAACGAAACTTAAAATTATTTGTTCCGGAAGTAACGAAAAATTAAAGGTAATTTTTTAACGTTTTAAAAAATCGCAAAAAGGGAATAAAAGGTAGTAAAAATAAGGTTAGTTAAATTGCGGCGTTAATAAAACGAAAAATTAAAAAAGTTTATTAAAAAGTTAAAACGGTTACGTTTTTAATAAAACCTTTTTAAAAAAAAGGGCCTTAAAAGTGTTAAAAGAAAGTTTAAAGTTAAATTAATTAAAAAACGGGAAGAGTTAAAGGAAAAATAACGTCGTATAAAGGCGGAATAAACGCGGCTTGCTTTTCAAATAAATACGGTAATAAAGGCGTTTACTTTTTTCGGCTGGAATATTTAAGGCTTAAATTTAGGCGGGGGACTGTTATCACCTGCGACCTTGGCCATATTAAAGATAATCGGTTAGGATTTTGCTGGTAAAAATCCTTAATTAGGTTTATCGTATTCGTTAAATGTTTAAATGGTTTTTATATATTATTTTTAGGTAGGTAATTTATTTATTTAACCAGGTATTAAATCTTATTTTTAACTATTTTAAAATCCAGTATTTCTTCGATTTGGTATTCGTATTATTTTTTTCGATTTCAAATTTTTTTTAAACGGAACGTTTTTTAGAGTTAATTTTAATCAGGAAATATGAAATATAAGATATATTTTTATGGTTTTGGATAATCATAGTTTATAGTTAATTTTAGAAATAATTTCTTTAATTTTAAACGGATTAAATTTTTTGAAATTAAGTTTATCGCTGGATCTTTTTGTTTTAATTTGAGAAAGATTTAACGTTACGTTTTGTTTTTAACGTAATAAATAATCTTTGTTTTTTTTTTGTTAAAATTGGTTTTTTTGTTTTTTTAGTTATAATATTAGGTTATTTTCTGTTGTAAAAATTACAATTTAGTTTAAAATCGGGCCTGTATTATTTTAATTTTTGTTACCATTATTTTTGTTCATAAAGTTATAATAGTAATAATTAATACCTTACGTATTAATTATTTTGGCCGTTAGGTTGTTACGTTATATTTATATATAGCTTTATAAGGTAATATACTTATGTTTTTATTAACGGACGTATTATAGGTTATTTATATAAGTGGCAAAAGTTAACTTTAATTATTCCGTTTAATTATTTATTTAGAAATAATAAGTTATTAAAAATTTGAATTTAGTATTAATTTATTTAAAAATATTAGTACCGAATTTAAATATAAAAAACTTATTTCGATTAAAAATAATTTTTTTGGTATTTGGTATTTATCGAGGTAATATTAAATAAAGTTGTAAATTAGTTATTTTATTATTATAATTTTTTTAAAAGGTAGGAAATATTTATATTTGGTAAATTTATTAATAATTATTTATACCGTATCGCATTTAATTTTAGTAATAAGGTTTTTCGATATCGGAAGATTAGTAATAAAATCCCAAGTTATAATATTTTATGTTTTATTAGGTATGTTTATAGGTTGTAATAAATTATACGGCTTGTAGTAAATTGCTTTAATTTTATTTTAAACGTTATAATTTTTAATTATTTGTTTAATTATCTGGCAGAGTTTTAGGAACTTAAATTTTTTTAAAAGTCGTTTAATGATTTTAAAATTCTTTTGGTATTTATATAAAAAGTTTTCGTAAAATTTTTTAATAAACTTTTTTTATTATTAAAAGAAAATATAAATTTTGTTACGAAATAATAATTAATCCTTATCGTTTCTTTCTAATTATTTAGTTTTATTTTTATTTTTTCGGGTTATAAAATGTTTTAAATTCGAATAGTTTTTTCCGGAATCGGTTGTTTTAAGGTTATATATAATTGTATTATTTTATCGTCCTTACGATATAATACTTATATATATCGTTTGGAGACTTTTGGGTCGTAATCTTTTTTTCGGTTTAAAATATCCGTTTAAATATTTTTTTTTCCTTTAATATAGTAAATTCTAAAGTTAAATTTAGATAAAAAATATTTAATTTTTATAACGTTTATTTAGTTTTCAAGTAATTAGAAATCGAATAAACTTTTATAGTTTAAATAAATATTAAATAATTTTTTAGGTTTATTAAAAAACGATTTTTATTTTTCAAATATTAAAATAATTGTTAGTAACTTTTTATCGTAAATAAGATACTTACATTTTGCATTTTTAAGAGCTTTGGAAATGAATATTATCAGGTATTACTTTTTATTACTTTTTAGCTATTTTAAAATTATTTTAAATGTGTAATTTAAAGCGTTTATTTTAAGTCGGTTTTTTTATTATAGTTTGGTAGCCTAATTCTTAAAGTATTAACAATTTCGGTTTAATTTTTTAAATTTTTTTTGGCTTTCTTTAGGAATTTGAACTTTTTTCCGACGTATTTTTTAATAATAAGTTTAATTAAGGGGTTAGTAAGCTTGCCATAATTTTGGATTAAAGGTCGTACGTAACCGGTAAATCCTAAAAATTAACGGATATTAGTAATGCAAGGTTAATATAGGTTCAAGCCTTATTTTCCAGGCTGAGCCAAATATACAGAAAATTATTATACATATAATCCATACGATAGATACTATACCCAGTATCTTCGAATACGATAACTGATTAATGGTCTTCACGGTTAAGATAGATTGTATACCTTAGTCCCATAGAACCTCACTCTAAAGCAGAACCTCACTCTGAAGCAGAACCTCACTCTGAAGCAGAACCTCACTCTGAAGCAGAATGCGTGGTTGCCGATAAGCTTCGACTCTGATGAACCTTATGCCAGGCAGTAAACCTTAAGGATAAACCTTACGGATATTAGTAATAATAATTTTATTTTGAATTAACCAGTTTTTAACGGCTTTTAATTTGGAATTTTAGATTTAAATTTGTCCAGGAATAATAATAAAACTTAAGAAATTTAGCTTTTGGGTCTATTAAACGTCTTTTTTGCATTTAATAATAGGTTGGTTTTTTTTAAATACTTTTAATATTTTAATAATATATTTCTTATATTTTTTTAAAGTTTTTAAATAAATAAAAATATCGTTTAAGTAAACGAAAACGAATTTATTAAAAACTTTTCGTAAAATCGTAATAAGTATATATTAAAAGCTGGCTGGGGTATTAATTAGCCTTTATAGCATAGTTTTATATTCGTAATGTTTATAAATAATTTAAAAGCGGGTTTTTATTTCATACCTTTGATTATTCGACTTAGGTAATAGCCGTTTGGTAAATTTAAGGCTATGAATTATTTGGTTTTGTTAATATTTTTCCTTATAATATTTATTAACGTTAAGTGATATCCATTTTTGATAATACTATTATTTAGTTGTTAATAATCGTATACTTGTCGGTATATTAGGTTTTTATTTTTGTCGATTCGGATTTTATTATTTTTTATTTTTGGTATTATTATAAATAGATATTTTGTAAGTATTTCGGATTTTTATATATAACCTTTTTTAATAAGAATTTTATAATTCTATTAATTATAATTAAGTAATTTTTTTCGGGTTTGTTTTTTAAATAGCTTTTTAAATCGTCGATATTTAAGGAGCATTATTATCATTAGGTTAAAAACTTTGATTTCTTTAATTATATAACAGATTTTGTGGAATTCTTCCTTAAAATTATTTTATAAAAGCGTTTATTTTTTTTAATTAATCCGTAAATTATTAAAACGAAATTATAAAATTTTTAAGATAACAGTATATTTTAAGATGTCGGCGATATTGAAAATAATCCGTTTTAAATATTTTTATAGTTGGACTATAAATTTTTTTATTTCCCGGAAAACTCGACCGTTATCGTAAGTAAATAAATTTTTATCAACTATCCGTAATTTATATAATTATTATTCATACTTTTAAAAAGTTTAATACTTTTTAATTATTTTAAGGGAAATAAATTTTCCTTCCGTTCCGGAGGTAATTATGGCGTTAAATATTTTGTTTTTATACTAAATTCGAATTTTAATTTAATTCTGTATTCTTTTTTTTATTTCGTATAAGGTTTTGTATATAAGAGTTCTTCGGTACCTTACTTTTGAACGTTTCTGTAATTTTTTAACGAACGGATTTTGGGGGTTAAAAAACGTTTCCATTTACGTACTTTCTTTGCTATATGCTTAATATAATAATCCTTTATATATGTCAGCTATTTTTTGTTACCGAATTAGCATTTAAAAATAACTTTTTTTTAGGTTCTTTTTTAAGTTTCTTTTTCGAATTATAGGGTTAGTAAGGTAAATTTCCGAAGGGGGTATTCTTATAGTTAAAAATTCGTACTTATTATATAACATTAATAAATAACATAAATATTTTTGCGTTATGGCTTTCCGATTTTATTTTAATTTAAGGTATAAGTAATAAAACTTAGGGTAATCTGGCTATCGGGGGGTTTTTATATATTTATACTTATCGTCTGGTTTTATAAACGTTTTTTCGTTATATTTTGGCCAAAAGTTGTTATTTTCTTTAGTACGTAAGTAAATAAGGTAATTATAATTATAACAGGTAATAAAATATAAAAGTTTATAATTATTTATTTAAAGTTTTAGGTATATTATATATTCTAAAAAAATGTAATATTTAAAGAATAATTATTTATGGTTACCGAAATTCTTTCGTAATTAACTATTTTGGTCGTATATTTTTTATTTCTATATATCGAAATAATAAGTATATTTTAACGTAATGGTTACTTTAAAAACTACTTGTTTTGAATGGTATTTATAAGTTTTGGCCGTAACATTTTTGTAAATAACATAATTTTTATAATCTAGGTTATTATTTCTGATCTTGTTAGTTATAATAATAATAAATTTCTGATCGGTAAAAGTAAGACTTACTTCCTTTTTATCCTTTTTTTCGTTATTTATATTTTGTTCGGCCGCGGGGACTTTTTTTTTAGGTTGGGAAATCCTTTTTTTTAAGGGTTCTTTTTTTTACTAGAAAGTAATATTTACTTTTAAAATATTTAATTTTGGACTTATTTTTTTTAGAACTTTTTTAAAGCAATATTAACTTCCTTTTAAAATCAGTCCTTAGTTTTTTTTCTGTTATTAAAGCGTTTGTCGTTATTTCGTTTACCGGTTTTTTTTAAGGTACCGATTAAAAATGCGTTTGTTAGCAATAATAACCTTATTTGTATAATTTTCGAAAGGGTTTATTTTAAGTACCTTAAATATTTTATCCTTAACTTAAGGTTTTAAGCCGTTATAACAAGGGAAAAATAATGCATTTTATAATAACTTAAAAATAATTATTAAACGGTTAAACTTAATCGTATATTTAGCTGTTAACGTAATCTGTTAAAATCTGTATATTTATTTAATTATATATTATTACTTATTTGTATTTCCGAATAAGGCCTATATTCGTTTTTTAAAGTTTTCGTAATTACTAAAAATGTAATTAATAATATTTAGGTAATTATTAAAGTAATTCGTTAAGTACTTTTTAAAAATAGGTTCGAACTAATTAAGCATTTTTCCGGCCAGTAATTATAAAATGGCTATTATCTTTTAGTATTTTTCCGTTAAAAAGCTTTTATATTACTTAAAGTAAAGTTTGGCCTTAACCAGAAATCTTTTTACGTTAATAAACCTATTATAAGATTTGGAAGCAATTAATTTATAACTTTTAATATTAGGTATTTTATGGTAAATAAAAAATGGTATAATTCCTTTTCGGGCGTAGCTAAATAAAAAAAGTATTAAAGTTTTTAAACAAAAAGTAGTTTTTAAGGAAAATATTAAAATTTTCTTTTTTAATTACCGGGCGAATTTGGCGTTTTTCTGCCTAAGTTTTATAACTTTTTCGGCCATAAGATCTAATCGTTTATCGGTTATAAGCTTCCTTTTTTTTCTTTTTTCGACCCCTACGCTTTATTCTTCCTTTTTTTCTTAATCGGATTTTTTAAGATATATTTTAATAAATTCTTTAGGGATAAGGGTAAGTTACTATTAAAAAAAAAAATTTTAAACCTTTAATTCTAATAATTAAAGGTATTATATTATTAATTAACTGAAAAACTTTTTGAATAAAAAATAAATTATTTAATCCGGTTATTAATTTTTTACTAACTAATATCAGAAATTCAATATGCTATTTATCTATTAAATATCGTTTTATAATATCGTTTTTATTAAGTATAAAATAGTTTATACCTAATTAGGCCTTAAATTATTCATTAATTATTAATTAAAAAATTATTAAAATATAACGAACCTGTTATATATATACCTGGAAATATCAGTAAAATCCGAAATAAAGGTTTTTAATTTATAAATAATAATAACATAATAAATAAAATGTTCGTTAAAAAATTTGCAAACTTTTCCCTTAATCGGAAAACGGTATAATTATTTTTAATTAAAAATTTAAATTAATAATTAAAAAGCGAAATTTAATGGGTATTATTTATAATAAAACCGTTTGTTATATATATTTAATTTTAATAAGTAAGTATATTGTAAATTTATTTAATTTATGTAATTTATATAATCTAGTTCTAAATTATTTAAATTACTTAAATTAATTAGATTATTTAAACATTGGCACAAGGAAGCTAAGCTTCTCCTTGTCCGAGATTTATCCGACCGGAGCCTTTCTTAGAGACCTCCGAGGACAGGCTTTTCCAACGACAGGAACCCCTGTTCCTGTACTGTAACAATTTAAAAGCTAAATTTTTTAAGTTTTATTATTACACTTAAATAATTTAAATTTGAAATTTCAAGTTAAAAGGTATTAAAAACGGCCTAATTTTAAAGAAAAATTATTATTACCGATATCTGCTAATTTTAAGGATTTACCGGTTATATATAATCATTAATTAAAAATTACAGCAAACTTACTGTTATAACCCAGCTAGCCTTGGCTACCCCAAATGGTCGGCGCAGCTATGCAGGTCCCGATCGTTACCTCAGGATCACGTAACCAGTAATGGTCGAACGGAATCGGTTCGATTACCCTGTTACAGTACAGGAACAGGGGTTCTTATCTTGGAGAGACCGGCCTCCGGAGCCTGGTGTGGGCTCCTTACGGCTGATCTTCGGGTGAGAAGAGGCTTGGCCTCCTTACGCCAAGATGTGGTGATCTGGAGGATTTGGGTAATCTGGGACAGACCCCACAAATTACATAGATCTACGACATACTTATTAAATCCAAAAAAGATATATAACGATCGGTTTTTTTTATAAATAATACCGATTTAATTTCGTTTTTTTATTATTAATTTAAGCTTTTAATTAAAAATAATTATACCGTTTTTTAATTAAAGGAAAAATCCGGAAATCTTTTTAACGAATACTTTATTTATTATATTATTATTACTTATAAATTAAAAACCCTTATTTCGGATATTACTTATACCTCCAGATAAATATATAATAGGTTCGTTATATTTTAATAACTTTTTAATTAATAACTAACGAATAATTTAAGGCCTAATTAAACGTAAGCTTTTTTAAACTTAATAAAAACGATATTATAAAACGACGTTTAATACATAAATAATATATTCGATTTCCGTTATTAACTAATAAAAATTTAATAACCAGATTAAATAATTTACCCTTTATTAAAAAATTTTTTTAGTTAATCGATAATGTGATACCTGTAATTATTAAAACAAAAAACCAAAAAAAGTTTTTTTCTAATAGCAACTTATCCTTACCTTTAAGGAAATAAAAAAAATTATCGAAATCCTGCTTAAAAAATCTGACTAAAAAAAGGAAAAAGCTAAAAAGATCCTTATTACAAAATCGGAAAAAGAAAAAAAAAAACTTACCATTAATTAACGATTAAATCTTATTGCTGAAAAAGTCGTAAAATTCTAGAAAAAAAACGCTAAATTTGCTTAATAATTAAAAAAACTTTCCGTTTTTTTAAAAACCGCTTCCCGATTAAAAGTTTTAATACCCTTTTTTAAAATACTTACCCCTTATTTACGAACTTTAACCCCCTTTTTATTTAGTTAGGAACAAAAAAAAACTATATTTTTTTTTGTTTACCATAAAATACTTAATATTAAAAGTTATAAGTTAATTATTTCTAAGCCCTATATTAAATCTACGGATATGGAAAAATTCCTGGTTAAAGTTAAACTTTATCTTAAATAATACGAAAACTTTTTAACGAAAAAATACCAAAAAGTAATAACCATTTTCCAGCTATTTGCTAAAAAAGTATTCGATTAATTCGAACCTATTTTTAGCAATTTTTTAATAAACCCCCCCGACGATTATTTCAATATTACTAATTACATTTTTAATAGCTATAAAGATTTAAAAAAACGAATACGGGTTTTAATTGGAAATATAAACAAATAATAACATACGGTTAAATAAATGAATAAATTTCAGTAAATTACGTTAACGGCCGAATATACGATTAAAATTAACCGATTAATAATTATTTTTAAATTACCTTAAGATATATTATTTTTCTTTTATTACGACGGCCTAAAGCCTTAAGTTAAAAATAAAATATTTAAAGTTTTTAAAATAAACTTTTTCGAAAAATACATAAATATGGTTATTATTGCCGACCGATACATTTTTAATCGATACCTTAAAAAAAAATACCGGCAGACGAAATAACGATAAACGTTTTAATAACAAAAAGAAAATAAAAAATAAATCTTAAAAGGAAATTAATATTATTTTAACAGAATCCAAAAAAAATAAGTTTAAAGTTAAATATTTTAACTATAATAAAAAAGGCCATTTTAAAAACGAATGTTATTTTTTAACGAAAAAAGGAAGTTCCTAAAAAAATTCCTAAAGGAATAAGATTTTTTAGCCTAAAAAAAACCCGCGTAACCGAACGAAATATAAATAATAAAAAAGTAAATAAAAAGGAAATAAACATTATTTTTACTAATTAGAAATTTATTATTATTATAACTAATAGGGTTAAAAATAACGACCTAAATTATAAAAATTATATTATTTATAAAAGTATTACGGCTAAAATTTATAAATATTATCCAAAATAAATAAGTTTTAAAATAACTATTACGTTAAAATATATTTATTACCTTAATACATAAAAATATAAAATATACGACCAAAACGGTTAATTACGAAAAGATTTCGATAACTATGGACAATTATCCCCCGATTAATATATTTTTCCGGAATATACAGTATACCCTAAACTAATAAAAGATTACAAACTTTTACATTTTATTATTTGCTATAATTATAATTACCTTATTTATCAAAAAGTTAAAAAAAATAATAACTTGTAACCAGGATATAACGAAAAAACGTTTATAAAACTAAATAATAAATATAAATACATAAAGGTTCCTTAATAACCAAATTACCTTAGGTTTTATTATTTATATTTTAAGATAAAATAAAACCAGAAGGCCATAACGTAAGGATATTTATATTACGGGCCAGTACCTTATAACAAATACGATTTCCTAACTATAAAAATGCCCCTTTCGGAGGTTTACCTTTTTAACCCGATAATTCGCAAAAAACAAAACCCAAAAAAAGCCAGAAAAAAATAATTATCTTTAAATACCAATTCGGCAGCAGAAAATAATTTAAATATATAAATAGCTATTATATTAAGTATGCAGCTAAAAAGATACGTAAATAAAAACGCCTTTTAACCCTAAAGATATATTAATCAAAAAATTACGAAAACTTTCGAAAGTAAAATATTAAAAAGCCCTTATATATAAAATTTTATACGAAATAAAAAAAAATACGGAATTAAATCGAAATCCTTATATATTACGGAAATAAGTTATTTAATGCCATAATTAATTCCGGAATAAAAGGAAACTTTATTTTCCTTAAAATAATTAAAAGGTACCAAATCCCTTAAAAATATAAGTAACAGTTATATAAGTTACGAATAATTAATAAAAATTTATTTATTTACGATAATAATTAAATTTTCCGAAAAATAAAGGAATTTATAATTTAAATATAAGAATATTTAAAACGAATTACCTTTAATATTACGGACATTTCGGAATACGATATTATTTTAAAAATATTATAATTTTATTTTAACAATTCCCGAATTAACTGAAAAAAGTAAATATTTTTATGGGATAAATTTAAAAAAGAATTTTATAAAATTTATTATATAATTAAAAAATTTAAAATTTTTAACTTTATAATAATAATATTACTTAAATATCGACGGTTTAAAAAATTATTTAAAAAACGAACCCGAAAAAAGTTATTTAACCATAATTAATAATATTATAAAATTCTTATTAAAAAAAATGTTACCTAAAACTTTATTAAATATATTATATAAACTTTAAAAAAATTAAGATTTTTTAAAAAAATCTTTAACGAAACTTTAAAAATATTATATTTAAAAATCCGAATTATTTATAAAGTATCCAGTTATAATTATACCAAAAATAAAAAATAATAAAATTAAAATTAATAAAAACAAAAATCTAATATATTAACGAATTTACGATTATAAATAACTTAACGATATTAGTATTAAAAATAAATATTCTTTAACGTTAATAAATACTATAAGAAAAAATATTAATAAAACTAAATAATTTATAATTTTGGACCTATTAAACCGTTATTATTTAATTCGAATAATTAAAAGGGAAAAATAAAAAATTACTTTTAAAATTATTTATAAATATTACGAATATAAAGTTATATTATAAAAGCTAATTAATATTCCAATTAATTTTTAATATATATTTATTATTATTTTACGGAGGTTTTTAAATAAATTCGTTTTCGTTTAATTAAACGATATTTTTATTTATTTAAAATTTTAAAAAATATAAAAAATATATTATTTAAATATTAAAAACCTTTAAAAAGGTTAACTTATTAATAAACGTTAAAAAAAACGTTTAATATATTTAAAAGTTAAACTTTTTAAATTTTATTATTATTCCGGAACAAATTTAAATCCAAAATTTTAAGTTAAAAATTATCAAAAATTAACTAATCCTTAACAAAATTATTATTACCGATATCCGTTAATTTTTAAAATTTATTAATTACGTACGACCTTTAATCCAGAAATACGGCAAATTTGCCAGTCCTTTAACTAAACTTATTACCAAAAAATACGTTAAAAAGAATTCGAACTTTTCGAAAAAATAAAAGTTTTTTTCCAAAAAGTTAAGAATAAAATTATTAACGTTCCGGTAATTAAGTTACCAAACCATAATAAAAAAAACGATTTAAAATAAATATTTTAAATTACGTTTTTAAAATAATTTTAAAATAATTAAAAAATAATAAAAAATAATACTTAATAATTAAGTTTTTAAAATTTTTAAAAATATAAAACTTAAATATCTTATTTACGACAAAAAGTTATTAACGATTATTTTAATATTTAAAAAATAAGAATTATTTTTTAATAAATTTAAAAATTTATTCGATATTTATTTAAATTATAAATATTTTATTTAGTTTATAATAATGCAAAAATTAAATAAACGTTATAAAAATTAAATAATTTTTTTATCTAAATTTAACTTTAAAATTTACCATATTAAGGGCAAAAAAAATATTTAAGCAAATATTTTAAGCCGAAAAAAAAAATTAAAACTTTAAAATTTTTAAGTAATATATATAAATATTATATTATAAAAGTAATAAAATAATACAGTTATATATAACCCTAAAATAACATATTTTAAAAAAGTTAATCTAATTTAAAAATTATTATAATTCCGAAAAACGAAAAAATATTATATAATTAAAAAAAAACGATAAAAATTAATTATTATTTCGCGCTAAAATTTATATTTTCCGCCAGTAATAAAAAGAATTTGTTAAAAAATTTCATAAAAATCCTTTATATAAATGCTAAAAAGTATTTAAAATTACCAAACGTTTTCCAAAAAAGATACAACTTTTTAAAATTCCGATAAATAATTAAATAAGTAATTAAAAATTATAATATTTATAACAAAATTAAAATAACCCGTTATAAACCGTATAATTTATTGCAACTTATAAATATACCTAATAAAACGTAAAATACCATAACTTAAAATTTTATTATTAATTTTATTATATTAAAAAATCCCATTATTAAAATTATATATAATATAATATAAGTAATTATTAATAAATTTATTAAATATAAATACTTTTTACCTTTTAAAAAAATCATAATAACAAAATAACTAACTTACGCCTTTATTCGATATTATCTGGATAAATATAAAATACCAGAAAAATTTATTTTTAACCGAAATAAATTTTTTACGTTTAAATTCGGTATTAATTTTTTTTAAATAAATCGGTATTAAACTTAAATTTTTAATAATTTATTATCCTTAAATAAATAATTAAATAAAACGATTAAATTAAATCTTAAAATAATACCTTCGAAATTACGTTAATTATCAGCAGGATAATTAAGTTAAACTTTTATTACTTACATAAATAACTTATAATATATATATTAATAAAAATATAAATATAACGTAATAACCTAACGACCAAAATAATTAATACGTAAAATACCGATTATTATTATTATAACTTTACGAATAAAAATAATAATAACGGAAATTAAAATAATATAAGCCAAATTCTAAATTAAATTATAATTTTTATAACAAAAAATGGCCTAATATTATAAAAAAAATTAAAGGATTAATTTTAATAAAAGGAAATAAAATTTACTTATTACGTTAAAAACAAAACGTAATATTAAACCTTTTTTAAATTAAAACAAAAAAACTTAACGATAAACTTAATTACAAAATATTTAATCCGTTTAAAATTAAAAAAGTTATTTCGAAAATTAATTACAAACTATTATTACCCAAAACCATAAAAATATACCCTATATTCTATATTTCCTTGTTAAAACCAGCCCCAAAAAACGCCCCGTTTAAAAAAAATTTCGAAATCGAAAAAAACGATAACGAATATAAAGTCGAAAAAATATTAAACTTTAAAGTAATTAAAAATAAAATTTAATACCTGGTTAAATAAATAAATTACTTACTTAAAAATAATATATAAAAACCACTTTAATACCTAACGAATACGATAAACCTAATTAAAATTTTTACTGACAAAATCCTAACCGACCGTCTTTAATACGGCTAAGATCGCAGGTAATAACGGTCCCCCGCTTAAATCTGGACTTACGGCATTCCAGTCGAAAGAAAACGCCTCCGTTATAACGTTTATCTTAAAAACTAATTAAACTTATTCCATTTTCATACGACGTTATTCCTTTTTTAACTTTTCCCGTTTTTTTAATTAATTTAATTTTAACCCTTTTTTTAACATTTCCATAACCCTCTTTTTAAAAAAGTCCTATTATAGTCGTAAACGTTTTAACCGGCTAATAAATTCTTTCATTTTTTTTTCCGCCGTTTCCTAATACGCCAAAAATTTATCCTTAAATTCGAATTATTTCCTTTATAAACGCTTTTACGTTTCGTTTATTTTTTTAAAAAAGTTTATAACCAAAACGTTACAAAAAAACCGTTAATAACGAATATAACAATTATAAGTTAAATACTTTAAAAAATAAAAATAATCGGTTTTACCGAACCGAATATAATTAAAACAAAAAAAGGCTTTAGTTCCAAAAGTCCTAATTAACTTAACACGAATATTACGAATATCGCGCTGGTTTTTACGTAATTCTTTTTTCTTTTTTCAATTCGACCTATTATGATAAAGTTAGCTGCAAAACGTAAAAAACCCCTTTAACAAAATAAAAAGACCACTTACGGTTCTTATTTTTAGGGATAAAGATCCTTAAAAAAGAGAAATGGTATTATAGTATAGGAATAAGGGTTCCTGTTTTAAAAAAACCGGCCTCCGGAACTTAATATGAACTTCTTACGGCTGATCTTCGGATAAGGAAAGGTTTAACTTTCTTACGTTAAAATATGGTAATTTAAAGGATTTAGGTAATTTGGAACAGATCCAATAAATTATACAGATCTTCGATATACTTATTAAATCCAGAATAGATATATAACGATCGGTTTTTTTTATAAATAGTATTTATTTAATTTCGTTTTTTAATTATTAATTTAAGCTTTTAACTAAAGGTAATTATACCGTTTTTTAGTTAAAGGAAAAGTCCGCAAATCTCTTTAACGAACACCCCATTTATTATGCTATTATTACCTACAAATCAAGAACCCCCATTTCGGATACTGCTCATACCTCCAGGTGGATGTATGACAGGTTCGTTACATACCCCCGACCAAATAAAAGGCGATCGAATACGGTCTGTTCGATCGCCTTCGATTAAGTAACAAACAGTCGAACACGGTCGGTTCGACCACGTTCGACCATGGAAATTAAAGAAAAATATATACGCTCGTTATTTTTTTATAATCAAAATAGCATCAGCTTATAATATAACTTAATTACCTAAATTACTTTTAACATTTATTATTACTAAACGTAATTATATTTTTAGTTTATTATTTAAATTCCTATAATATTACTTTTAATATAAACTGTATAGTTAAGGTTTAATAATAAATTAAGCTAATTAACCGTTATACGTTATAAGGTTTTATTTAATAATAATATTATTAAATCTTAAACAATATTTTTTTAATACTATATCCAGCAATAAGCAACTTACCAACCTTATTTATACAATCCCGGAAAATATTATAATTTCGGACGATAAAAAGGTTTTATAAAAACCGAACCTTATTAAAAAAAAAGGTACTTTAACGACTAAATACGATATATAAACGAATCGCCTAACTGGAAAAAAATAATGTTAACCTTACCACCTTACTTAAGATAACCTAAAAAGGTAAAGGTAAGAAACTTACGGTTACAGGACTTTCAGAAAAAGATTAACCTATCCAGCTGGTATTTACCAAAAAGCCCGGAAAGGTACTAAAACTACCCAAACTTAACCTGTTTATTAAAGCTTTTATTAAATTATAATTTTTTCTTACCTAATGCCGAACTTATTTTGGTTATTTCCTTATTTAATTAACGGTTTTTACGTTTAAAATTAAGTTCGTAATCGGTTACCTTAAAAACCGTAATTACGTAATTCGAACCAGCTTTAAGGGAATATATTACATTTCTGTTAAAGTTACGATTCCTTCAATTACGGATAATATATAATAATTACAAAGAATTCGAAAATATATTGCAAGGAATTTTCGGTATAATAAACGAAAAAATAAAAGCCGAAATATAACTCGAAAACCTAATTTAAAAGGGGTTTATATCTAATTACGGCATTACGTTAATTTAATTAACCTCGAAAATAAACTGGTAATAAAAGGCGTTAATAGCCAAATTTTTTAAAGGCTTAAAAAAAATTTATAAAGGGAACTTTTTAAGAAAAACTGACCAAAGCTGTGAACCGATTACATTACGGTAATAATCAAAATTAACGACCGATAATATATATAGAAAACCAAAAACGTTAAATATGGCAGTAAGGCTAAATATTTTACCTATCTTAATACCATATGAAAAAATAATACGTCCTATGGTACGCATTTAAGACCTATAAAGCTAAAAACCACATAAAAAAGATTAGAACAAATTAAGTATTATAATTACCATAAAATAAACCATATTAAAAACCAGTATAAGGTTTTTAAAAAGTAACGTAACGGTTGGATCCCGGTACCCGAAGGATAACTAAAAAATAAAAAAGCTGTTATTTTGGGTATGGTTAAAAAAAGAAAAAGTTTTAAGCTACTTTTAAAAGTATAAGAAGATTACGAAAGGCCAAAACGTTTTCTTAGGCCGTAATTATACGATAATACGTTATTACGTCCGGTTTAATAATTACTTAATAGTTACGGAAATACGAAGGATAGAAAAAATAATGCCGGAAAAACTTATATTTTATATGTAACGAAAAAAAATAACGATAAAAATAATAAGAGTTAAATAAATAAATTAAAAGATATTAAAGTTAGGATAAGACCTTGTATTTAAAAGAACTCGATTAATATAAAAAGTTATACGTTATTTATTATAAACGAACTTATTACTTACGATATGAAGAATAATGAAAGTATATTTAATAAAAAGTTACGCATATGTATAAATAAAGATTTAACTTTTATACCCAAACCGGAAATGATTTTAAGGATCAAAAATAATATAAATATTTACGTACCATAACCATATAAAACGACATCAATATTATCATAACGTTAAAAAGCTGGCCGAAAGGAAAAAGTTATCTCGAATAAAACCTTATATATTATTACGAATAATACGACCACAAGACGTAAAAAATAAAAGGTTATCAGATAATAATAAAAATATAACGAGAAATAATAAATAATTTATATTTCCGACGTACTTATGCCGATAACCCTGAAAAGAAAGGAAAAACGAAATAATAAAATCGGAAAACGCTTAACGGAAATACCCCAGTATTATGCCCAATACCAGGAACGCTAAAGGTAGCAGAATTAACCGATAATAACGACAGATTAAAGGTGGGCTATAGCGATATACTGGTCGGAAAAAGCCGAAACCTTCAGAAAAGAAATTACTAACTTAACGAATTAAATAAAATAATATAAGGAAAAAATCTTCGAACTAGAAATTTAATAACGCCGATAAAAAGGGCAACTAAAGCAATTACGGGCAGAAACCTTAAAAAAGAAGTATTACTTATAAAGGAGCCATAAATTAACAAAAATAAAAGGAGTTAATATATATATTTTTAAAACAGCTTTATATATAATAATAAAAGGAATAAAGATTTCTTTTATTATAATCAGAATACCAATTAAAAAAATTTTATAACGTTATAATACATTACGAAACGGATACGAATTATATTAAATTAGAAATAATTAACGAATTACGCTTATTATAAAAAAATAAAACCGAATTTTACGAAATTAAAAATGTAAAAAGTATTAAATTTACTTATAATACCGAATAGGTTAACCGCATAATTAATTATTTCGAAACTTATATTTAGGGACGAAAATAAATTATTAATTTCGATATTATTTTAACATAAAGTTACGATAGAATTTTCGGCAAAAAATAGCTATATTAATATAACCTTTTAATTAATTAAAAAATTAACCAAATAAAATTTATTTTAAGTTTATTAATAAAGAATATTTAAATAAAAGATTTTATTATTTAACTAATAAAAACGACGGCAAATATAAGTATAAGGATATAATAAAAACCTTATTCCCTAAGGATTATAATATATATAAAAAAAGCGCGAAACAAATATATACGACGTATCGGTACTACGATTAAAATACGATTATACGAAGTAAACGATAATTTATAATAATAATCTTAAAAGTTAAAAGAAATAATTAAAATATTATTATAATATTATAAATACCAACGATATTTTAAGGAATAAGTTAAAATAAAATTATTAAAATATAATAAATAAATTACGAAATAATTTTAAAGGATAACAAAACGATTACCTTTTATCTTATATATAACCTAAATTAATAAAAACTATACGCGTTACGAAAATATTTCGAAAATAAATTATATAAGAAATATATTAAACGTTTTAGGTTATTAATAAAATACTTAATATTTTTCGTATTAAAGAAAAATAAAAAAATACGGTTAATAATCGATTACCGATAATTAAATAATATTACGGTTAAGGATCGTATACTATTACCTTTAATTATTAAAATAAAAAATCGCCTTAACGGAACCAAATAATCTATTACCTAAAATTTATGAAACAGATATAATTTAATTCGTATCAAATTAGGAAACGAAGAAAAGATAATTTTAAAAACCAAATACGGATTATACGAATACCTGGTAATATTTTTTAAGTTTATTAATACATGCGTAATATTCCAAAAAATAATTAACCACGTATTACGCGAATACCTAAATATTTTTATCATCTATTACCTCGATAACATTCTTATTTATTCGATTTCGGAAAAAAAAATATAAAATACCTTTATAAGGTTTTTTAAATTTTGTAAAACCTTAATCTTTTAATTAACGCCGAAAAAACTAGTTTTATAAACAAAAAATACCGTATTTAAAATACGTAATTATCCCCGGATATATCAAAATAAACCTTAAAAAAATAATTCAAAAATAAAACGTATTTATTATAATTATCGGAATTTAAGCTTTTTTAAATTCGCTAATTATTAACGGAAGTTTATTTATAACTTTAACAAAACTACGATACCTTTATCCAACCTAATTAAAAGAAATAAAGTTTTAATCAATAACTGAAATAATTTCTTTTTTAAAAAATTTAAAAATATAATTACCAGCAAGCTTGTATTAATTATATACGACCTAAATCGTCCCGTAAAACGATAAACTAATACTTTAAATTACGTATTAAACGTAATAATCGGATATAAAAATAATTAAGGTAACTTATACCTTATTACGTTTTATTCTTATAAATTAAAAGAAACCGAATTAAATTATATTATTCCAAATAAAAAATTCCTAACTATTATTAACGCTTTTAAAAATTTTAAGTATTACCTTAAAAAAACTTATATCAAATTAAGGTATATATAACTATAAAAACCTTACCCGGTTTATTATTATCCGAAAATTAATAAAACGATAATTCCGTTATATAAAATACCTTTCGGAACTTAATTTTATTATTATTTACAAAAAAGGGCTAAAAAATAACAGAATAAACGCTTTTAGTAAACGACTGAACCTAAAAAAAGAAAAATCCTTAAAGTTTTATATTAAATATATGACCTAATAAAAAAAGGATATATAAAACTGCGAAAATCGTAACAATTAAAGAAATAATACTTAATTTATAGCAAAATATTTAATAATATAACGATTAATTACCAAAAGAAAAAAAACTGACAAAATCCAAATACCAAAAAAAATCCCAGGAAAGACTAATATGCAAAATATACGAATCCCAGTTATACGGATACCCTAAAATCTACAAAACCTTAAAACGGCTATAGCATATATATTATTTCTTTAAAATAAAATTAATAATAAAGAAAGTTTTAGGAAAATGCGACTTATATAACAAAATTAAAGCACGACGCTATAAACCATACGGAAAACTATAATTATTACCATTCGTAAAATAACCATAAAGTTTAATTACTTTTAATTTTATTATTAAATTATTATTATTAAAAGATCTAATAACGGATATATATTACGATAATATTTTTGTAATCATAAATCGATGTATAAAGTTCTTTTATTTTTTTTAACGAAAATATAAACGTGATATACCTAACGTATATCTTTTTCAAATGTTTTATTAACATATACGGACTTTTAACAAAAATCGTATCTGATAAAAATATTACCTTTATTTTAAAATTTTAACAAATTTTTATAATATAACTAGACCTAAACTATAAATTTTTAAACGCTTTTAAACTATAAATAAATAACTAAATAAAAAAAACTAACCAAATATTTAAAACCTACTTACCGTATTATATTAACTATAAATAAAATAATCAGGTCGAAAAATTACCCATAACCCAACTAACGTATAACATAAATTATTACGAAAGTATTAAAATAATATTAACTAACGCTAATTTTAATTTTACGTTAAGAATTTACCGAAATTTATAAAAGAAAGTACGAATTAATATTAAAATAATCCTTACTTTAAAACAATTCAGATAACTACATACCAAAATAAAAATAAAACTTAAATTCGAATATATCCAGATGCAAAAATATTATAACCAGAAAAAGTTTAAAAGATTAACCTTCTAAAAAAAGGAAATAATTTACTTAGCTACCACAAACATCCAAACCAAACGACCTAACAAAAAATTCGATTTTAAATACATTAAACCATATAAAGTCGTAAAGAAAATTTTAAAAAATAAGTACTAGTTAAAATTATCCCTTAAAGTTAAACTTTACCACGCTTTTTACGTTTTTTTATTAAAATTAATAACGGACATAATTTATATCCATATGGAACGGACAAAAGAAATAACGGAAAACGTATTAATATAAAAAATCGAAAGAATTCTCGATACCAAAAAAAAACGGCGAAAGATAATATTTAATTAAGTAAAAGGATTACTTAAAATTAAAAAATACGTAAAACCCCGTAAAAACCTTACGGAAACCTAACGCCTGCTAAGAAACTTTTACTAGTAACGTTGAAAAACCTGAAAATAACGTTTTAATCTACGTTATCGAACTATAATGGATTAAAAGCGGGGTTAAACTAATCGGCCGCTTATATTTCGGCCTTAAACCTTTCTTACCGCTTTAATTTATCCAGATCCTTTATCCCGTAGCAAATTATTTTAGTAACCTTTTTACAAAATATCTTTTCTTATTTATAAAAACGCTATAAACGGATTAACGCTTTAAAAAAAACGCTTCGGTATCTTTTTTTCCTTTTAAATTCGATCTTTTTTTCGGGAAATACGAAATATCGCTTACGAATCCATACCATCAAAATCGAAGCAAAAGGTTTTTTTTCGACACAAAAATTATAACAAAATTTACCTTTTGGAACGATATAATCAAAATAATTAACGCGAAAATGAACCGAATAATAAGGTATATTTATACTAAATTTGTTAATAAAAAAACCGAAATTTTTATAACGATCCGGATCGGAATTAACCTTCTGTTTCGTACTTTTAAAAATACAACCGGATATAACAATAAACGGCAATATAAAAAAATAAAAAGAAAAAAAAGGTTACTTACCATTCAGCAAAAATAAACAAATTAATCTTTAAGGCTAAAAATCTTAAAGGAAGGAAATCGTATGATAATCCAGTTAACCTTAGTTACTCCAAACGGTCGAAGCTACAGTTATATAAGTCCCGATCGTTACCTTAAAATTTCGTAACTAATAATAATCGAACGGAATCGATTCGATTACTTCCGACTAAATAATAAACGATCGAATACGGTTTATTCGATCGCCTTTAACTAAGTAACAAATAATTAAACACGGTCGGTTCGATTACGTTCGACCATGGAAATTAAAGAGAAATATATACGTTCGTTATTTTCTTATAATTTGAATAATACCAGCTTATAATATAACTTAGTTACCCAGATTACCTTTAATATTTATTATTACCAAACGTAATTATGCTTTTAATCTATTATTCAAATCCCCATAATATTACTGCTAACATACATCATAAAATTAGGGTTTAATAGTTGGTTAAGCCAGTCAGCCGTCATACTTACCGGCTTTTTAACTAAAATTATTACTAAAAAATATGTTAAAAAAATTTAAGCTTTTAAAAAAAACAAAAACAGTTTTTTAAGAAATTAAAAACAGAATTATTAACATTCCGGTAATTAAGTTACCAAATTATAATAAAAAGGAACGATTTAAGATAAACGGTTTAAATTACGTCCTTAAGGCAGTTTTAAAACAGCTAACGGGTAATGGAAAGTAGTACCTAATAGCACATTTTTGCAAAGCTTTTAAGAACGCAGAACTTAAGTATTCTATTTATAATAAACAATTACTAGCGATCATTTTTTTACTTAAGGAATAAAAACTTTTTTAACAGAACCAAAAAACCATTTAATATTTATTCAGATTATAAAAATCTTATTCGATTTATAATTACCTAAAAACTAAATAACCGTTATAAAAATTAAATAATTTTTTTGTCCAAATTTAGTTTTAAGATTTATTATATTAAAGGAAAGAAAATATTTAAGCAGATATTTTAAGTCGAAAAAAAGATTACGATTTGAAAATTTTTAAATGTTATATATAACCTTAAAATAACTTACTTTAAAGAAGTTAACCTAATTTAGAAATTTTTATAACTTAAAGGAATAAAAAAAAGTTAAATAATTTAAAGGGAATAATAAGACCTAGTTATTATTTTGCGGCAAAATTTATATCCCTTATTAATAATAAAAGAAATTTGTTAAAAAATTCCATAAGGACTTTTATACGGATATTAAAAAGTATTTAAAACTATTAAACAATGTTAAAAAAATACGATTTTTTTAAATTTTATTAGATAATTAAATAAGTAATTAAGGATTATAATATTTATAACAAGGTTAAAGCAGTTCGTTATAAGCCGTATAACTTATTATAACTTATAAATATATCTAATAAAGTATAAAATATTATAATTTATGATTTTATTTTTAATTTTCTTATATCGAAAAACTTAATTACTAGAATTAAGTACGATATAACGTAAATAATTATTAAATGTCGGCAATTGGTGCTTTCAGGTGTTGCCGGCTGGTGGGCTTTGTGGCCCAGGCTTTATGGGCCAGGTAGCAGAATGCTGCCTGGGACAGCCTTTGTCCATTAATAATCCTTTGTTACTTAATCGTATATATAAGGGCGATTGCCTACGGATTAGATGAGTCCTTTTTTAAAATAATATATAAAGAATATATAGAAAGTTACGCCAGATTCCTGCATTTGATTATTGTAATTGCTGATATGGTAGCATTTTCTGGTTAATTTGTAACCGTAATATATTATACGAAATGGTTGATTATAAACTAATAGTTAAGTGAACGGAAAAAAGTAAAAGATTTAAGAAAGGGGCGTTTAATTAACGATTTAAGAAAAAGTTTAGCAGTTAATTATAGTAAACGAACGTAAAACCCTTAAAGAATATTTTGATAAGTAAATTAATAATTTATCCGATAATGGTTTTATTTTTAAAAACTAGAAGTATTTAAACGATAACCTTTTTTTTTCCTTAATCCGGACCTTTTAATCGGAAGATTATTTAAAACGAAAGGTTTTATAATAAAAAAAATAAAAAAGGAATAAAAATTATTTTTAGTAAGAAATAACTTATTACTTTAATAATAATAATTAAAGATAAATAAATTTAAAATTCTTATTTAAAGATAATATACCGAAGTAAATTTAAATAAGTTGTATAAGTTTTTAAGTATTAATATAAACGGGATTAAATAAAACGTTAAAGTACGGCAAAATAAATATTAAAAGATGAAAGATAAAGTTAAAAATATAAGGTTTTAAAATTAACAGATTAGCGAAATAATAATACGATTAAACGATATAACAACGAAGTTTTTAAATTCGTTCGGAAATAAAATATCGCGAAATTTGAAAAGTTTGCGAAATGTAAATATAAAAATAATTAAAAGCGTTTAACCTATAATTCGGGTAAATAATTCGAAAATAGTTTCTGTTATAATATTCGTTATAATAAAAAAAAGATATGGAAAAGATTAACTTATCGAAAAAAGAAAAAAGTAAAAAGGTAAAATTACCGTTTAAAGGAAATGAAATAATACGTAAAGATTTTGATAATTTTAATCATCTTTTTTTTATCTTTTTATTTTAACTTATTTAATAATACCCTGACGCGACGGAAAGGATATTATAATTCCTTTAGTAGTTTTTTTAGTTTTAATAATTTAAACGGCTTAAACGAATTAGGTATCCGCTTAAAGGAACGGAAAAAGCATTTTAAAGAATTTAATAATAATTTAAGGTTTCGTTAAAAACGTTTTAATCTTTTTTTAAATAAAGAGAATTACTTAATAGGTTAAATTAATTAAAGATTTTAAAATAATATTTTAAGTTTCATATTTAAGGAAATTAATTACGAAAAAGGTATAAAGTTAAAATAGATTAATAAATTACGTTTTACGAAAGTTATTATTAAAATGTATAAAAATGTGCCTTTTAAATTAATTATAGGTATCAAAAAAGGAATGAAAATATTAAGGACCTTACGAAAGATTTATATAGTAATGAAGAAGGCCCGGTAAAAGTCGTTTTAAAAGAAACTTAATAAAATTATATACGACGGAGAAAGTTTTGTATAATTTATTATTAAGTTTTAAAAACTTTTTGCGGAAAGTAAAAGGTTATAGTATAAAGTTTAAAACCGAAAAATATATTACGATATTTTTTATTATTATAAAGGATTACGTTAATAGTTAATATAAAACGATATAATTAATGTTTAAATAAACGGATTTTTTTTAGTAATTAATCGACGATTTTAATAACGAATTTTATAACCGTATAAATAATAATAATAAAAACGGGAAATTTTATAACGTTTAAAAAATAAAGGTAAGGGAAATAATAATAATAATTTCCGAAATAATAAGCCCGTATAAAATAAGAATAAAAAACCGTTTTGTTTTAATTATAGTAAATACAGATATTTAGTAAAGGATTATTTTAAGTTATAGAAAGAAAAAAAAAGTAAAAGAAAAAAAGGAAAGTAAGGTTAACGTTAAGGAAATAATAATAATTAAAGCAATAATTTTTAAAAGGCCCGTAATAATGGCTAAGGTAAAAAGTGATTTATGCTTAAAGGCCTGGAAAATTTGTACCGTTTTAATAAAGGAACATTTAACGTTTATGTTAATAAATAATAACTTTAAGATTTTATATAATAATATAATAAAATAATTTAAAAGCCAGCTGCAGGAACTAAAAGCGTTAAAGGCGTTAAGGTTATAATAATTAACTGTATTAAAGCTGCAGTAACCGAAAGCCTTAAAGCAACCGTTATAAATAGTGCTAATATAACGATTTAAAAGGTGGTTATAATAATTATAATGGTTAAGTACCTTAAAGTTACAGCAATTAAATGCCTTAAAGCAACTACCATAAAAAATACTATATTTTTATACGTTTATTTCTTTATAAAAGGTAACAGAAATAAGCTATTTTAAAATTTAAAAACGAATATTAATAATACGAATAATATTATAGATTTCCAAAAAAAATACCGTATTAAAATTAGGTCCAAAGGTATATATATTATAATAAATATAGAATTTATCGTAATTACCTTTATCGGGATAGTAAAATAACCTTTAAAAGGTTTCCGTAAAAAGAATAATAAGATTACGGTAAAATATATGTTATATATTAACGATTTTCCTTTAAAGGTATTTTTTAGAAAAATATATTATAAAAGGGAAACTTACCTAAATCGGAGTATTTTAATAAATCCTGATAGGTTTTAGTTAATAATTATTAACGTATTTCGAAAAAACTTTTTTTTATGGTTTTATAAGAAGCCGGAGCTTATTATCCAAATACCGGAATGCGTAAACGATAAAGATTATTAATAAGGATATGCGTTAAGGGAGGAATTTGGTGAAAATAACGACGGTAATTTAAAAAAAAATACTTATAAACGTTTTTAAGGATAATAAAGTCCATATAATAGACGAAGTAATAAAGAAAACTATCTTTTAATATTACCGTTTTTATTACCTTAATATAAAACGATTAATTTGGATTATTAAAAGGTTTACGGAAACAAACCTAAATTTTAATAAAATAAAAGTATATTTTTATATAACGTATAACAAAAGAAGATACGGAAAATTTTATTTATAAACCTTTAAAAACGGGGGTAATATGTAAAAAAAATTATTTGGTACGACGTAAGTATAATTAAGCCCGTTAATATCGAAAATAAATAATTATTTCGGTTTTATTATAAACGATTTTTCGTATTATAAAAAATATTATTTATTTAAGACTAAAAACGAAATATAATAAAACTTATGCGTATTTATTATACGGATAATTAGGCGCCTAAAGGCGATTAAAAATAGAAAAGTATAAACTTTACGTTTAAATAATAGTAAGGAATTTGGTATAAGCATAATTAAAAAGTTTTGCGGAACCGAAAGTATTAAATTAGTAATTTCCAGTTCCCATAATTAATACCAAAACGGAATTACGGAAAAAGATATTTAATTCTTATAAAACGAAACGCGTATAATTTCTGTATAAATAAGGATTTTAATATATTTTTGGAACTTAATAATAAAGGTTATAACGTATATAATTAATAAAATTAAATAGTTTATAAGAAAAGATATAATATTTATTAAATATTTCGAAAACGTGTTTAATTTTAAAAAATTATATAAATTTAATAATAATTAATTTCGAATTTTTGGCAATAGGTATATAATCCTAATAAATAAAAACTATAGGATTAAATTAAAGAAATTAATAACGTAAAAAGTTAAGGAAATATTATTAAGTTATTAAGGGATTTATAATTATAAGGTATAGTTTTTAAAGGGTAATAAGTTACTTATAATATTATATATTATAATTTACGAAAGCTTAAAAACGTTAGGAAATTTTTCCGACCTTAAAAAAATTATTCAATCGTTTTTATAACCTATATAAAAATATTTAAAGTACCGTTAAAAGTAAAAAGGTGTCGGAATAAAAAATAAAAATAATAACGTTATTTTAAAAGACGATACGGATTAGGAAATTAAATAAATTAAACGAAAAAAGGATATGCAAAAAAAAAAAAAAAATTTAATTATATACCTTAAAGATTCCGGATAAAGTTTTTAAGTTAATAAGCGAATTAAAACTAATTTTAATTTAAAAGGGCGATGAAAATTTATATATTTTTAATTTTAACTTATTAACGAATAAAAACGATAAGGATTTTTTTAGAGGTTATAACGATATAAAGCAGGTTATCCGGAATATTTATAAGTATTAATAAATGGTTAATATGTTAAAGGATAAATACGATAACATTTTTAAAATTTAAAAGAAATTAATTTAGGCAAATTATTTATTATTTATAAGTTATTTATAATAACGGACGACAGCCCGTCCTTAAAGGAAATTATACAAAGTTTAAAACAAAATATATAATTTAAAGTAATTTTTACGGAAATTAAAGAAAATTTTTTAGGTAAAACTTTTAAATTTATACCTTTTACTGAGGAAATTTACGGATATTTTATTAATACCAAATAAGTATTAAAAAAATTATACGTCCATAAAAAAATTAAATAAGTATAAGGTACGTATTTATACGAAAGGATTTATATAACGAAAAGGAATAAATTATAACGAAACCGTAATAAGTACCGTAAAAATTATATATTAGAAAATTCTAATAATTTTAATTACCTATTTAGGTTGGTATATATTTTAAATAAATTTTATCGTTACGTATTTAAAAGGTAAAAAAAAAAATATATTTATATAAAATATTTCCTGATATTAAAAAAATTTTCGATACGTACCTAAAGGACAAGAAAATGTACCGGTTTTTCCTTAAAAAGGTTATTAAATTAATAAATCTTTTATACGGCTTAAAGCAGGCTGGAATTATTTGGTAGGAAAAAGTTAAAGAAATATTTATAAAATTAGGTTTTTATTTATTAATGTCGGATAATGCGATTTATCTTAACTTTAAAACGGGATATGTTATTATTTTATACGTTAATAAAAAAAGTTTTTAAAGTTAAAAAATAATAATTTAAAAATGTCATTAAAAAAATCGTTAAGAACGTTTTTATTAAGGATTTAAAAGATGTAAACTGGTATTTAAGTATACGAATTATCCGTTTCTTACCGATTAACGATATTAGGTTAAATTAATAATAATATATTAACAAATTATTAAAATTAGTTAAATTAAATAAAATGCGAAAAGAATTTACGTTATTTATTAAGGATTATTTGAAGGGCGTAATATAATATGTAAGGTTGATATAAGTTCAAGCCTTATTTTCCAGGCTGAGCTAAATATACAAAAAATCATTACATATATAATCCATATAATAGATATTATACCCAGTATCTTCGAACACGATAACTGATTAATGGTTTTTACGGTTAAGATAAATTATATACCTTAATCTTATAAAACCTTACTTTAAAACAAACTAATACGCGGTTGCCGATAAGTTTCGACTTTAATAAACCTTATGCCAGCTAGCTGGTTCCGTATAATTATAGTAAACTTTAAGAATAAACCTTAAAGATAAACCTTAAAAATAAATCTAAAAAATCAACCTTAAGAATAAACCTTAAGGATAAACCTTAAAAATAAAGTTTAAGAATAAACCTTAACGATAAACCTTAAGGGTGAACCTTAAGTACGTATAAAAAGTTATGCGAACCCTTGCCAGTTTTGATTATTCCCATAGCATTTTTTTGAATTATTTTTATTAAGATAATATGCCGCGTTATTTCAACTATACCATACCGGTAATCCGTAACGAAAGGACTTACTAAGAAATCGTCTTATTTATAATCCAAAGCTCTTATAAAGTTACCGGACGGATTAAAACGATCGATAGTATGGTTAATTTAAAAAATTTATCTTAAAAAAACTAAATTCGGTTTTTAATTTTCGGATACGATTTAATTTACGAAAATAACGGTAATTAATCCTTAGTAATATTTATGCCGAAAAATATGGGTATTATAAAGATATTATTAGGAAAATTGGAAAATAATAATAATAACGAATTTAAAAACCTTAAAGTTTAAATTTTGGAATAATGCAAACTGAAAATTTACGATCGATAATTTACCCGGTTGTTCCGGATTGCAAAAAACCTTCAAAATTCCGACAGAAATCGACGTAAATAAAAGCTAGTTCGGGGCTAAGTAATTTACGAAAGGTATAACGGCAGCCTCACGATCAAACCGTGAAACTGGCAACCGTCATATAAAGCTGACAGCTGCCACATAACTAACCACCTGCCACACAGAAAATAAGGACATTTATAAATCTTCACGCACTGTTACGGCTCTACGTTTCTTTCCTTCTTTTCTTTTCTTCAGCTTAAAATCTTCGTTCATAGCGCCAATAAACTAACTACCATACTATATCACTACTAACCGTAACACTATTCTAAGCTCATTCCCTTCCTCACTAACTTAACGATTAATAAATAAGGCACTATATCTTTTTTACGTCGATACGTAACGATGAAAAAAATAACGCGTCCAAAACCAAGATTTAAACCGACGAGCATCAAAATTAAATATCTATTAGGAAAAATTACCTATTAACCAGTTGACATTCGAAGCAAGTTAAATTAATGAAAGGTAAAATCGAAAGTATAAAAAATAACAAATACCTTAAAAAAACGGTAAAAAATGACGTACCGAAAAACGAAACCGAATTTTTAAAAATAAAAAGTTTATTAAACCAAAACCTAAACCATAACTAATTAAAAACCGATTTTAACAAATAATTAATCAATAAGATAACTAACGATAACCAGAACGTTTAGGGAAAATTTTAAAAACTTTATAACAAAATCTTTTATTTTCGGGCCGTATAAAATTATTATTCCCTTATTCCTTCCCGCGATATTAATTACCTTCGCCGGAAAAATATAATTAATAATACTTTTGGTAATATTAATACGTTTTGTCTTATTAATATAACGGTATAACCCGTTTTCCGTAAATTTATAAAAAATAATAATACGAATTTTAATTATAAACAAAAAAAAATTTACGTTAACGACTTAAAAAAATTTAATAATAATAAAACAAAATTTAACGCCTGGATTTATAAAATTATAAATAAATTCGAAATAAATAAATTAATTTTTCGGAACGAAAAAATTCGTATAATTTATTTAAGAAAGTTTTTTCAAAAAAAGGCCGAATAAATAATTAAAATTCGTTACCGATCGATTATATAATTTTTTTTTACGTAATTAAAATAATCCAGATATTAAAGTTATTATATTATAATCCGAATTAAATTTTAGTTACTAAAACAATTTTCCGTACTTTTTTTTTTAAACCCGGCAAAAATTAAAATATTTACGATTTAGTTTTTAAATTTAACGTTTTCGCTTAAAAAATTAAAATTACTGAAAATAATTAAAAATAAGTTTTATAAAAACATATTCCCTTAAACTTTAATTTATACTTTTTTAAAAATAATTATAATTTTAACATTATTTACGAAAAGTTTTATAATTACGTTATTATAACCGTTTATAATAACTAATTCGCTTATAAAAAATGTGAACAAAAACGTTAATTTTAATTATATAATTTTAATAATAAACCGAAAAATAAAAATAAAAAACTCCGTTCGAATAATAATTTTAATAAACCGAAAATTTCGGGTAATACCGGGAAGCTTTTATTAAAAGTTAAAAAAAAGGCTTATTAAAAAGCCGGTACGTACTTTAATTATAATAAAACGGAATATAAAATTAATAATTACTTTAAAAAAAAGGGTTATTATAATAAAAATAATAAAAAATTGGTTTAATTCCGATAAATCGGAAAAGAAATAAAACCGGCGGAAAATTTTTCGATAATTTTTCTTATATTAATAATAACGGAAATAAATAATCTTAAAAATATATAACTTTTACCAAAATTACGTATATTTAAATAAATAAAATTAACTTATATATTACCGCTTTTTATAATACCGGAATATAAATCCAACTTTTCGTTAACTTTTTTTTTATTAAATAAGCAAAAAAACGATTATAAAATTATATTATCCGGTTAAAAAAATTAATTTAATTATAAAATTACCGGAAATAACTTACCGGCTAAATAAAAACTTAAATAATTATAATATTCGAAATTAACGGATAACATTTTTCTAATTAAATTTTCCAGATTATAAATACTGGATACGATATTTTTATCGGTTTTAATTAAATGGAAATATACGGCTTATTATTAAATTATAAAAATAAAAATATTATTTAACTTAATAACCTTTTAGCTTTAATTAAATTTTTACCGGCAATTAAATTCTTAACCCGATATTTATTAAACGGATACGTTAACCTTAAAATTTAAAAAAATATTAATTACCGTAACCGTATCATAAAAAAGGCCGATAAATAATATTAAATCCTTCGACGTTTATAAAAGAAACCCAAAAATAACCCCATTTTAACGCCCATACCGGTTATTCCGTTAAATATATTAAATAAATAAAAATATATTAAACGTATATAATACCAAATTAACTATTTCCGTTATAAAAATTACTTAAAATAACGTAATTATCGCTTTATTAACGAATAAATTAAAAACCGATACCGTACGGAACGATAAACCAAATTTCCGTTACCTTAAAAAATTATTTTTTTTAAAAATAAAAAATCGAACGTTATAACGTTAACCGTTTTATAAAAATAAAAAATATATAACGGCCAAAAAATCCCCGTTCCCGAAAATAAAAATTTAAAATATATAAAATAAATCCGGAAACTTTTATTAAAAGCTTTCGTTTATTTAAAAACTAAATTTTCGAAAAAAAAAATTTAATATCCTTTTAAATTTCCGACCCGGCTATAACATAATTTTTAAACTTAACCAGTTAACACTTACCTTAAAATTTTTAATTTACCGGATATTCGTTTAATATTTTCCGTTAAAAAAAATTATAAAAAAATTATTAAAAATAAATTTTATCGAATTATATATACGAAAAAACGTCGTTTTAATTTTATTTACCTTAAAACCATATTTATCGGAACGCCGGTTTTATATCGATTACCGTTAAAAAAATTAATATTTAAAAAATTATTTTATTTTAAATTTTTATTTAACGATATTAAATTTAATTATTAAAATATTAAACGTTTTATTAAAATTAAAATAATTTTAAACGTTTTATAAATTTTATATCGTTATTAAATTAAAATATTTAATAATATTTTAATAAAAAATATTTTTATTTAAACTTAAAATAAATTTTATTTAATAATAATTATTTATTAATATTTAATTATACGAATTTTTCGATTATTACGTAAACGTTTATACCGATAACGTATTAATTTATTTTAACCTTTAAAAAAATATTAAAGAATTCCGGTTTAATATTCCAAAAAAGATTATTTCGGTATTATTATAAAAATAAATATAATTATTTTTATCGATTTAATTAAAATTAAAATAATTTAAAAATAAAAATTCGAAACTTTTAATAATTATATTATAATCCGTTTATTTATAAAGTTTTATAATTACGTATAAATATTTTGTTATTATAAAAACGGTATAATGAAATTATTAAACCGTTTATTAAAAAAACCTTTTTCGTAATAAAATCTAAATAAAAAGGGATTTTCGAAAAAATAAAACGGTTCGTTTATAAAACCTTAATTTTTATTTTTTTCGATTTAATTAACCGATTAAAATAAAAATAAACGTATTCCGTAACGTAATCGGAGGTATTATTTAATAATAATAAAATAATAACGAATAAAAATTAATAAAATATTTTTCGAAAATTTTAACCTTAATAAAAAAACGTATTTTATTTAAAATCGAAAATTGTTTATTATAATTTAAACTTTCGAATGTTATTACTTTAAGTTTTAAAAATAAAGGTTTTTTATTATAATTAATTATTAAACTTTATTATATTTTATAAATAAACGTATTTTTTTTATTATATTAAATTTAATAAATTAATTTTTTTTAATTTTAATATTATTTTTTAATATTAACTTAATAAAAAGAATATTACCGTAAATACCTTTTTATAAAAAACGGTCGATTTATTTATAATTAAACCCGGAAAAAAAAATTTTAAACTTTAATTCCGCCGGAACGATTAGATTTTTTTTTCGTTATTATTAACAAAATACCGGTTAAAATATAAATCGAAAATATCCCATAAAATACCGATTAAATCGACTTTATTTATCGCGAAAATAAAATATAAAATTTAAATAAAAAAAACGATAAATTAATAATATCCGAAAAAATAATTAACGGCCGTATTCTTTTCCGTATAATATTTATTCGCGAAATTTATATACTTAAAATATTCGCGTATTTTAATTAAAATAAAATAATTAAAATATTAATATAAAAATATACTTAATTCCGGTTTAAGCAAAATATCCGATAATATATCCGGAATTATTACGATTACCGTCGGAATAAAACCTTTCGAAATAAAATCCCAGAACTTTTTTATTTTTTTTTATTTCGAATAATGTTTAAGATTACGTTATTATTAATGGAAAAAAGATACTAAAAAACCGTTACGGTTATAATTATATATAAACGTTTATCGATAAATTTAATAAAATTATAATTATTTTATTAAATAAAAAAAGAATATTATCGAAATTTTAATTAATTAATATTACCGATATTTATATCGTTTTTTAAAAATATTCGTTATTTAAATTCATTATAACGTAAAATAATTTATTTTTTATTTTTTAATTAAACTAAACGAATTTAATAATATAAAGTATCGTTATAAAAATATTTTATATTTATAAATTTAAAAAATTATTAAATTTACGAATTAAAAATTAAATTAACGTTTATGTTTTTATATCGATAAATATTAAAATAACTAAAACGTATATATACCGGTATTAAATTTTACGTATAATTTGTTATAATATTTATTAATTAAAATAATTCCGTTAAAAATTATAGTAAATAAAAATATCCGGAATTTATTATTATTAAACTTAAATATTATAAAAATAAAAATTAATTTAATTTAAGGGATATTAATAATTATAAAATAAATTAAAAACGTAAAGATATTAAACGTTATAAGTTAATAAAAAACGTTATTTAACCGATTTTAAAATTAATAATAAAATTCTTTTCCGTAAAAAAAAATTCGTAACGTAAATATTAATTATTTATTTAAACTTATAATAAATAAAACCTTTTAAAATTTTAAAAAAATATAAATATAATTTTATCTTTAATTTATTACCGAATTATAAAATAATTAACTTATTTTACATTAACCGATTACGTAAGGTTAATAACGACTTATTACCTTAATAAACCTAAATATTACCGTTATTTAAAAAAATTAATAATAAATTAAAATTCGAAATAAAATAAATCGAATAAATACTATAAAATATTATAATATTAAGCCAAATAAAAAAGTTACGATTCCGACGAAATATAATATTTCGTAATTAACTTTAAAAACGTTCCGATTATAATAAAACGGTTTCATACAGAATATTTTAAAATACTTAAATTACCGGTCCGCTTATAAAAATAAATTCGTATAACGGTTACCGATAAAATTAAATAAAAATTACCCCGATAATAATAAGGTTACGAAGGTAGAAATTAAATTAATAAGAAAAAAACGGTACTTATAATTAACAAAAATTTGCATATTTTTTTTAATCGTATACAAATTTTTTAAAAAGGATAATATAACGGTAACCTTACGATTAAACCGTAAAACTGGTAACCGTTACATAGAGCTGATAGCTACCATATACCTAGCCACCTACCACATAGAGAATAGGGACATTTGTAAATCTTTACGCACTTTTACGGCTTTACGTTTTTTTCCTTCTTTTCTTTTCTTCAGCTTAAAATCTTCGTTCATAGCGCTAATAAACTAGCTACCATACTATATCACTGCTGGCCGTAACAAAAGAGATAGGGTGAAATATGGGAATTAAGGTAATAATCTATCATGTTATCTAATTATCTATACGGTTACGTCTCCTTAAGGGAGAGCGTAATATAATATAAAGGTAAAATTAATAAAAAAGATATATTCGAATATATAAGCTTAATAAAAAAATTAAATTTTTTAAGTTATATTAAAAAACCGGATATAACGTTTACGATTTTAATTTAAATTAGGTTTATAAATAGTCCGTTATTTAAATATTAAAAATATATTTAAAAATTATTACGTTATTTAAATAATACGGTAAATTTGTTTATTTAGTATAAAAAATTAAAACGAAATTATCCGTACTAAGAATATAATAATTTAAAATTATTTAAAATAATAAATATAAGTTTTATAAATAATTACGAATTAATAAAATCTATAATAAGGTATATATTTTTTATAATTAAAACGTTCGTATTTTGGATTTTAAAATTATAAGGTATTATTACGAAATATATTACGGAAGTAAAATATGTAAAAATAAGAACGGTTATAATTAAAATAATAAAAATTAAGAACTTTTTAATAAAATTAAGGCTTATATTTAAAGGTTTTATTTTTATTTTAAAGGATAATATAAGTACGTTTAAGTAAAAAAGATATAAATGTTACGAAAAAAACGTTATATTAAAGTTAAATATTATTATGTACGTTAAAAAGTATTAAAAAAAACTTTTAATTTCGAATACGTAAAAAAAAAAAATTTCTTATAAACGGTTTTACGAAATTATTTAATAAAACGGATTATAAACGATTTATACGGAACTTAAAACTTAAAAAAATATAAAATAAATCGAAAAATAGTTAAAATTTAATTAAAATAATAAATAAATAAATAATTTTGTTAAATTTTTTTTTTACGGAAAAAAAACCGTTTTTTTATTAAGACTTATTTTTCGTTATAAGTAACGATAATTATGGTATTTTTTTTATAATTATCCGAAGGTATTTATTTATTTATTAATTTTAAAATTTTAATTTTCCGTAAACTTTTTTAAAATTTTTATATTTTTTTAATTTACGTATTAAATTAAGGTTTGGTAATCCGGTAATAATTAATTTCGATATATAATTTATAGTTAATAAGCGTTTTTAAATTTACCGGATTAATATTTTTATTTTTTGGCCGTCCGAAAGTAAAAAGATTTAAAAAATAAAGACCTTAATTATTTATTAATTTATTAATAAAAAATAAAACGTTTATTTGGAATTAAAAGATTTATAATATAAAAAGTTGGTTAAAGTTAACGGTTTTTTATATTAAATCAGAATAACGGTAAGGCGGATCCGGAAACTTTCGGAAAAAATGGGCCCCGTAACCCGGAATAACGTAAAGATTTGGTAAAGTAAGAAAACCGGGTAATTAATATAACGGTTAATATATAAATGTTTTTAATTAAAATTAATATATGAAAATTAAGGTTTAATTTTTATATAAATTAGTTATTTTGGATTTGATTTTAAACTTTTCGGACTTTTTAGCCATGGTTACCTGACGCAAAAGGGCGTGTCGGTAATTGGTACTTTTAAGTATTGCCGGCTGGTGGGCTTTATGGCCCAGGTTTTGTGGGCCAGGCAGCAGAATGCTGCCTGGGACAGCCTTTGTCCATTAATAATCCTTTGTTATCTAATCGTATATGTAAGGGCGATTGCCCACGGACTAGATTAGTCCTTTCCTAGAACAACATATAGAGAACATACAGAGAGTTACGCCAGATTCCTACATTTGATTACTGTAACTGCTGATATTAATAGATTAATTAAATATAAATACCTTTTACCTTTTAAAGGAACCGTAACGGCAGAATAATTAGTTTACGCCTTTATTCGATATTATTTCGATAAGTACCAAGTATTAAAAGAAATTATCTTTGATCGAAATAAATTTTTTATATCTAAATTTGGTACTAGTTTTTTTAAGCAAATTAATATTAAGTTTAAGTTTTCGACAGCCTATTATTTCCAGAAAAATAGTTAAATAAAACGATTAAATTAGATTTTAAAATAATACCTTTAAAGGTACGTTAATTATTAATAGAATAATTAGGCTAAGTGTTTATTATTAGCATAAATGGTTTATAATACGTTCGTTAACGAAGATATGGGTATATTACCTTATATAGTTATATATGGATATAACGCGGTAACCTAACGACCTAAGTAATCGGTACGTAAGGTACCAGTTATTATTATAATAATTTTACGAACAAAAATTATAGTAATAGAAATCAAAATAATATAGGCCCAATTTTAAATGAAGTTATAATTTATATAGCGAAAAATAATTTAATATTATAATAAAAAAATTAAGGAATTAATTTTAACGAAAGGAAATAAAATTTACTTGTGTTAAAAATAAAATGTAACGTTAAACTTTTTTTAAATTAAAACAAAAAAATCCAGCGATAAATTTAATTTTAAAAAGTTTAATCCGTTTAAAATTAAAAAGCTTATTTTAAAAATTAATGATAAATTTTTATTACTTAAAACTACAAAAATATATCTTATATTCCATATATCCTTATTAAAATTAACCTTAAAAATGCCTCATTTAAAAAAATTTCAAAATCGAAAAAGATAATAATAAATACGAAATCGAAAGGATAATAAACTTAAAATAGTTAAAAATAAAATCCAGTATCTGATTAAATAAATATATTACCTACCTGAAGATAACATATAAGAACTACTTAAATATTTAACGAATGCGATAAATTTAATTAAAAATTTCTACCGACAGAATCCTAACCGACCATTTTTAATATGGCCAAGGTCGCAGGCGATAACGATCCCTTATCTAAATCCAGGCCTACGGCGTTCCAGTCGAAAAAAAAAACGTTTCCGTTATAGCATTTATTTCGGAAGCCAGCTAAGCTTATTTTACTTTTACGCGACGCTATTTTTCTTCTAACTTTTTCCGTTTTTTTAACTAATTTAATTCCAAACTTTCCTTTAACATTTTTAAAGCCCTTTTTTATTAAAAAAAAAAGGTTCTTTTAAAAACGTAAACGCCTTAATTTTCTAATAAACTTTTTCGATTTTCCGTCTTATTAATACCGTAATTTAACCAAATTTTTTTATGACCTTTTATTCCTTTTTTACAATTTCCTGATATGCAAAAAAACTATTTTCAGTTTCGCGCTATTCCTTTAATAAACGTTTATATCTTATATTTTTTTAATAAATTTATAATCGAAACATCGTAAAATAAACGTTAGTAACGAATATAATAATTATAATTCGAATACTTTAAAAAATAAAAATATTTAAGTTCGTTAAAACGAATATAATTTAAGCAAGAAAAAGCCTTAATGTTAAAAGTTTTAATTAATATAACCTATATAATACGAAAATTATATTAATTTACGCGGAATTTCTTTTTCCGTTTCTTTTTTTTAATTCGACTTATTATAATGAAATTAGTTAAAAAGCTCCAGAAAACCCGTTTAACAAAATAAAAGAGTTACTTACGGTTTTTATCTTTAAAACAAAGATACTTAAAAAAAGGAAATGGTATTATAATATAGGAACAAAAGTTCCTGTCTTAAAGAAACCGGCTTTTGGAACCTGGTATAAGTTTTTCGCGGTTAATCTTCGCGTAAGGAAAGCTTAATTTTCCCGGTACCAAAATATAATGATCTGGTAGATGTGGGTAATTTGGGACCAGGTTATATAAATTACATAAATTTACTATATACTTATTAAATCCAGGATGGATATATAACGGACGGTTTCTTATATAATTAATACCTATTTAGTTTCGTTTTTTAGCTATTAATCTAAGTTTTTAATTAAAGGTATTGTTTTCCGATTAAAAAAAAGTCCGTAAACCTCTTTAACGAACATCTTATTTATTATGCTATTATTACCTACAAATTAAGACCCCCATTTCGGATACTGCTTATACCTTCAAATGGATGTATAATAGGTTCGTTACATAATTTTGCTATATACGAATTAACGTTTCGCTTGTAGGTAATTAAGGTTATATAAGGTATTATTATATTAATATTTTCGATAACGAAATAATTAAATTTATTTATTAACGTAACGATTATTAAATTGAATTTATTCGAATAAAATGATTATTTTCCGAATATTTTATTAATATTTCTTTTTCCGGAATTGCCGGAAAAATATGAAATTATACGCGAAATTGTTATAATAAATTACGTTATATAAATGTAACGTTTTCGGCCCTATAAGGTTTTGGAATAATACGTTTATTCTTCCGTATTTATTCATTGGAACGAAATCTTTTGCGTATATTTTATTACTTTAAATCGTTATTTTATAATTTAAGAACCTGTTTAGGAGATTAAAAATATATATTATAAATTTTAAAATTAAAATAAATAATTTTTTAAAGGATAAAATACGATATTTATTACGTTACGTTAATTAAAAAAAATACGTTAAAATTCGTTTTGTTTTTTTTAAAAGTTAATTTATTTCTTAAATAAAATCTTTTTATGATTTTTAATAAACGGTTAATTCTTTCTTTTAGGGATTAATCGGTAATAATACGTTTTTAGATTATTATTATTATTATTTAATTAAAACGAAAATTTTTTCGGGTTCTTTTAAAGAACGTATAAAAGTATTAGGGTAATTTATAATATGTATTTAAATCGGTTTTATAACGCAAATTTTACGTATCCGATTTAAAACCTTTTCGTTTGTTATTATTACGATTCGTTTAAAAGTTTTTTTAATTATTACGTTTCGATTTTCTTTTTTAAATTTTTATTATGCAGTTAATTATTAATATTTTTAATTTATTCTTAATTAGAATCGTTTTAATTCGAAGGTTTGTTAAAATTCTGTAAAAAGTTAAAACCCTTATTTTAACGTTTTATGTTAATTATTATGGATTCATTTATAGTTTAATGATTTAAAAGGTTTAACTTTAATTTTTAAATAATTAATTTCTTTTTTAAAAGTATAAATAAATTCGATTAATTAAGTATAATCGGTATTATTATTATATATAATTAATTAATTTAAATAACAGGTATAATCGTTTCGGCAATTCCGCAAGGTTAACTTTAAGCTATTAATTTTTTTTTAATATTTAATTACTAAACCTTTTAAAAGTTTTCGAGGCCTATTTTAATCGTTTTTTATATTTACGTTAAATATTTATAAGTAATTAATTATCGTAAACTTTTCTAGATTATTATAATTTAATATATTAACTTTTAAAATCGTTATCTGGATTTAAATAAGTTTATTTAATTAATAAGATTTAATTTTTTAAAATTTATTTCATTAATTCATTAATATTTTTTTCGACATGTTTTATATTTTTAATTTAAATAAGTATAAATCGTAAAGTTTTAGTTATAAGTTTATTTGTTTTTAGTCGTTATTTTAAGAATAATAATTAAATAACCCGTTTGCTCGAACTTTTTTAATTTATATAGTTTTTTCGGAGGATAAATTAATTACCCGCATTAACTAGCAAAATCGTTCTTTTAAATAAAAGGTTATATCGGACGGCATAAGTTTAATAGGTTATGGAAATTTTTTAATTAAGGTTAATATATTCCTATAAATTATATCTTTTAATTTTAATTTTTAAAATTATTATAAATAATTACGGACGTTATCGGTACAGTTATTATTATAGTTAATAAAGGATATAAATAATAATTATTAATATGTAACTTATACCGTTTTAATAATAACTAATTAATTGATAATAATACGAATTAAGCGAAATTTTTTCAATTATCAGATATAAGGATTATTAATTCTATTGCATTACATAATTAGTTGTAGGCGCTTTAGAACGCGCATTATACTTTAATGTAATCTGTTCACGGAACATATATGGTCCGACCAGAGGGAGCCTTTCCGTATATGGAGTGCTAGCGCAACCCCTGCTAGCTGACAGCATAAGCCTTATAAATATATCGTCAGAAGAACTTAAGTATATTCAGATTAAGCTGCTAATTCTGGAGTGTCCCGAACTGCCAAGAAGTTAGTGCTGAAATAATTATGGGTCGACAACCGATTTATTTTAATTGGTTAAAAATTCGTCAAAATTTCCGAACTTTGTTACTATTGCCATCAAAAAGGTTAATCAGCAAGCCATGCTGAAGTGTCCCGAACTGCACCTAAAAGATGCATGTCACGTGACCTCGCGTTCACAGCCAAATAGCTCGTGCGTTCTCCTGCGCAGAGCAACAGACATTCCACTTTGAAGCCTGCAATTGCCATAATGAGACGGTCGACTCGGATACAACAGCAATCAAGCTCGCAACATCACGCGAATTCAACGTCAGGACAACCATCAAATATAATTAACGCGAATGAGGCGGCTTCCGCGCAAGGGAGGGTGAGGCCAAGGAAACGGTCGAATTCACCTTCTCCAGGTGACGCGTCTGCTGTGGACGTGACTGAGCCTGATATAGTTGAGCGGGCTGCTCCCGCGGCTAAGAAAAAGAGGACCGCGCGTGCCGGCGCAAAAAACAATGCCAGTACACCACAAGTTCACGTGCATATTTTTGGCGACGCGACACTGGTCAGGAGTTCCCCCGGTGCTTGTTGCTTGCCAGGCCGCGTGCATCTAGTGACGTACCATCGGCCAATTCTCTTGGATAACAAGGAAGGTCGCGCAGCACTATTTGAATGGTTCGACAGCATGAGTAATGCGCGGGCTATGCCTTGGCGAAAGGCGTGGCTCGAAACCGCTTTCTCAGGCGCCAGCGACGCATCAACATCGCGCCGGCAGCTGGAACGACGGGCTTACGAGGTATGGATCAGCGAGATCATGCTACAACAGACCAGGGTGGCCGTCGTGATCGAATATTGGAATCGCTGGATGAAGAAGTGGCCGACAATTCAAGATCTCGCAGCTGCCAAACCGGAGGAAGTACTTGCTGCTTGGCGCGGACTGGGCTACTATAGCCGTGCGACGCGCATTCACGAAGCTGCCAAGCTGGTGACGAGCGATACAGGTATGCAGGGACTACTGCCATCTAGCGTAGAAGAGCTTGAGGCCAAAGTACCAGGTGTGGGACGGTACACCGCTGGAGCAATATCGGCTATTGTATTCGGACGAGCCGCTCCCATGGTCGACGGAAATGTCCTACGTGTGCTAAGCCGCCAGCTCGGTCTATTCGGTAATGTTAAGACCGACAAATCCGTGGTTGACACACTCTGGGCTGCCGCCGATGCCTTGGTCAAAGCGGTTGCCACAGATGTCCCCGTTGGCGACGGGAGACTCGAAATGTGCCACGAACCACTAATTAGCGACCGGCCTGGCAGATGGGGGCAGGCTCTTATGGAGCTTGGAAGTACCGTCTGTACTCCGAAGCCGAATTGTGCAGCATGTCCGATTACCTCGACATGCCGCGCTTATGCCGAAGGTCTCCAGCTATTCGTACAAAAAGACCTAGCGCCTGAATACTTGGCTCCGGCCAGTATTGCCCCTGAAGTAGTGGACATTGAAGACTGCTGCAGACTGTGCAAACCATTTGAAGAGTCCGAGTCGGGCGACGTAGGGTCCGACATCACAACTCTCGACGAAAAACCCCGAGCGCGGAAGCAAGTCTCGCTGCAGTCTTTTGCTTTCACGGAAACTGCCAAGTCTCAGGGGTCTTCTCGGTCTCTGTCATCCACTCTGAACGCTGACGCAATGGAAGTGATAGTAAACCACGCCAGGAAATTTCCCGTCAAAGTCATCAAGAAAGCGGTGCGAGAGGAAGAAACTCTTGTGTGTGTTATTCGGCGCAGCGATGGGCGTTATTTGATCCACAGACGACCACAGAAAGGCCTCCTCGCAGGTCTATGGGAATTCCCTAGCTTGATCCTGCCGTCTAACAACGACAGTAGCCCTAAGACCCGGAAGAAAGATGCAGCACAATATATTTCCACCTTATTAGGGATATCGGGATTGAGGGCAAAGACTTCTCGAGCTTTAGGCCTAAAGTACGTTGGAGAGCTTGGGAGCGTCCCCTGGCTCTTCTCACATATCAAGTTGACGATGCATGTACACCTGTTCGAACTCAACGCCATTAACGATATAGCGAACCCACATGTGTCGGATCCAGATCGTCCGAGTCGCTGGACTGATACCGTCGATGAGGAATCGATGGGTACTGGTATGCGTAAATGCTGGGCTCTTGTCAAGAAAGCCGTTGGATCCGGCAGCTAGGGGGCGACTTTGTTTGGAAATCGGCTGCACCGGCTCACAAGCTTCTCATTCCTCACTGACTTACTATCCACACTTGCGGGATTCGCGTGGGACTGCCTTCAGGTAGTTCTCCCACCAGAGGCAATTGCACAGGCGTCCTTAACATGGAAAAGCCCACTCATGAATGCCTACATCATCCCACACTTCCCGAGAAGACTAGTACAGTCTATGCTGTCGCGAAGAGGTTCAACTACCGCTGGCCAGTAACCGCACTTATACTTACGGTCCTTCGCGAACCATATTGTCTTGTTCCCAATACAGAATAACATTGTGAGGATCCATGCATGCTGATCGACACTTCATATACCCGCTGATCGTTATCTGCAAGCGTCCATTGTTCAGAAGTTGCGGAGGCACCGCATCTATGCTCCACCGTCAGAACCTCTTCCCGAGCCACTTGCCGAGCGGGGCAAGACATTGACGAGCTGTAGGCTATCCAGTTTCTAGTGGTACCAAAGCAAGGGATAGACTGAAAGATCACAGACCTATTGCAATAGATGCTCTCGTCGGTTTCATGATGGGAGGCAACGTCCTCACCGCGTGGATGCGGTCGGGCCAGAGAGGATCGACGGGCACTGGGCGGTCCGGACCAGAGCTCATGCTGTTACCAGACTTCGTCCCGTTGACGAAGCCCGTCGCAATAGCGGTCTCAGCTGCAGCCAGCCTATAGAGTCCGACATAGCGCGCTCTGAGAATCCTCAATACCTAGCCCCAGGCGAGCATGTTATCACTACCATTGATTTCCTAGCACGGCGGGAACGCGTAGTCCATGCAGTCATTGAGAAGCCCACCGGACCGGCCGTAGATACTCCGAGGAACGAGCGTTTCTCCTTCCGTCGAGATCAACATCCCAGGTCGAACCCTCTGGTGTTCTTCGCGTGCGATAGATCGGTTGCCACCATTGGCACCCACAAGCCGGACTCGACCCTGTTCTAGCGGTTCTCGCGGTTGATCGCAATGCCATATTTAGCACCAGGTGCACCAGTCTCGAATTTAATAAGGAACTACGAAGCTTGATCTTGTGGCAGAGTACTAAGCGACAGGACCCTAACTGAGCACGCAGCTGCAAGTCAATTGGCCGAGACTGGGTCTGGAGAGTTTATGCGAACCCAGAAGATCGATCAGGCGCACTCGACCACAAAATCGCGACTTCATTCTGCGCTAACCTTGGGGTTCCAGTTGGTTAGATATTCAGAGCTCAGCGATCGACTGTCATGTTGTCATCGTAATAGGGGGGATGGGTGGGGCCCATTGCGGGGCTTAGGACGAGGGGTCGCTCGGATTAGTCTTTTTTCTTTTTTGTGGTGATTTTGGGGGGGGCATCCTCGGTCTGCTGTTCGCTCCAGCCGTTATAGAGAGCATAGGAATATTTGAATATTCTAAAAGCAACATTGCCTGATTGTGTAACATCGCTAATCTCAATGCACGTCTAGCCAATGCACAGAGACGGGACAGCATACAGCTACTCCTTTAATGGCCGTTGACATGGGACGCATGTAGTCTTAGGAGCCACTGCAGAAGAGAAATTGCCCTTCTGAATTTATGGACTAGTAGAGGCGTAATCAAAGACATTGTGAATTATGTATTTGGGAAGTTTGATCTCTGCTCAGTGCGAAAATGCAATAAACGTAGCGGCAGCATGGGTTGAGCCTGGACAGGAACATAGCTTTGAGAGCAGATGCGCAATGTGCACGGTGAACTGCTCAAGGAACCTTTCTGCGCTTCAGATTTTGGTTTAAAATTCGTGTACCACCGTCTGCGTAGCCTCCTGTACACATTTTGACGACGAGATCTTCGAGAATAGACTCTAACTGTGTGATGGTCCCACATTGATCTGGCCTCATACTACTATGTAGGTACGCACAAAAGCCATGACGCGGTTATTAACGTGCGCATACCGTGAACTCAGCAAGGTTCGTTAGGCTACCGTAAGAGCGGAAGTTAGCCGACCTCTGTGACTTCCCCAAACAGGTCTCTGGGTCCTAGCTGATTGGCCGTAAATTTCAAATAAAGTTTGGGCAAGGAACACGAATGAGGTCAGGATCGATTCTGGAACATCCTCCGAAACGTTATATGGTTGTGATACTGCGCGGGTCATCGACGAGGGGAGCTCTGGATTCTTGCACAAGTAATCCTATGTTCTGCCCAAACAGTTAATGACCGCTTTCCGTTCGCTTTCTCCTACAGGACATCCTTTTCATATCCAAAATCAAGACTCGCACACAATATACGCACAAACACGCCTAAGAGTAATTATCCTTTTTGGTGCATAAACGCAGATAGTCCTTCGCCATGAGCAACTGGGGAAATCAAGATTCGAAAGGCGGAAAGGCTGGCCGTCAGATAGGAGCCAACTCAAGCGCAGGTTTCGTAAGCGCATCACCAGGACTTAAGCTGTCGTCCAGCGACCCTAGACCACTGAGAATTAGCGCTAACATAATTCGCTCTCCTCCAGTGGAAAGGGCCTGATTTCGACAACCTCTACCTGCAGAAACGGTCGACAGACGAGGAGTCCATCAAGAGGCGCAACAGCCTGGCAGACCAATACAAGTCCGGCTTTATTAGCAGGGCGTGGCATAGGTAGGTCACCGGGCGCCCGGGGCATCTCAGTTATCCGTCGCTGATCACCTTATCTTAGATACATGTCCGGTCCCGCTGGCCCGACGGCTCCCAGCAAACCAATGTAGCCGTCTGGTATGGATCGACGGAGGTGGCTAAGGGGTCGTCTCCCAGCTTAGGGGGGCATGGGAATGAGAATGATGCCTAGGAGCGGACAAGAGATCCGACATCCCATGCTCGTGTATATACGACTTCTGTCAGGTTGGCGCGGAGTTACAATTCTAGCATGTGACTATTCTTGGCCGTTCAGAAGACTATCTCCCTACATCGAGCTTGCGGAAAGCGATCGCCCCTGCACAATCATGTCTTATCATTTCGGCTTCCCTTTGATAGCGATCGGCTCGGTGTCTTACTCTCTGAATTGTTTTACACCAAGCAAAGAAGTTCGAGATCGCCCCCATTATGTAGCATTGGTTTGGGGCGAATGGGAACGTGGAGGCAACGATTTCGTCTCCGTCCTATATCTGATTAGCAAGGCAGCTTGCTGACGATGGAAAATGGCCGCTTATATGTTACCGGTTGGAAGATCTCTTACGCCAAAATAAAAGCACCCACGGGAACCTCAGCAACGATGCCAAACCCTTCGAATAATCCCCTGAATAAGAAAGAAAAATCTCTTACGCCAAATATAGCGCCAAAGGAGCCCCGGAAAACGGTATCGATATTTTCTCACAGACCCCTGAATATGGAAGATCCTGAGAAGAACGAAGGAAGCCATGATCTGCCTCTTGGCTGTCTTATAAACACGCCTCCTTATCACCACCAAGGCCACCATCGTTATTCGGCCCCTCAGCTATCACTGCCACAATTACCTGATGAGAGTCATCCTGCAAGCGGGACCCCTTGGCGATCGGTCAATGCCAGATTAGCTAGTTAGTCACCATGGAAACCCTGTGAAGTTTGTCCTGACGTTAGATAGAAATCGCCGACAGGATTCCCAGGCGTATAAAGGCGGAGCGGAGATGCGGTCGCAGGGCAGGGGTCATGATGGTCATGATGGTCGATAATGATGCTACGTGAGTTCTTCCCCCCTTTCTGGATATCCGCTTCCATAGCAACATTGGACCCATCCTCTATTTGAAGTCCAGTGGTTCCTCAGACTAACATGGCACTGTTAAATACACAAGACGAAACCGGCTTGATCCAAAAGGACTTAGGAGCTCAGGAAAGGATGCGAATAAAACGGCACCGCTTCCGGGTCCTTGCGGTTGCCGCGGTCATCACGGCACTGGGCACGATGGTGATTGCTACGTTCACTGTAATGCTGTTCTACTCGAAAGAGTAGGGAAGCATCGAGAAATATGCTCCAGCTGATGGCACATACTGGAGCCGGAATGAGGTTGATGTCTCTATCTCCGCAGCCTTAGTTAACAAGGGCTCTCTGAAGCATACTGTTTTCGAGTGATTACGAGGTGGCGGCGGCGATGTTTTACTAGCACTCGAAGAGGAGATTTTGGAACGCCTAGGCGTTTTGAATTGAGAACCGTCATATAGAAGATCAGGGTGACCGGGGTGGTTTCGATTAGACGGTGGGATACATTACCGCTTTTCATTATCTAGTCGCACGACCTGGCAGAATTCAGCGACTTGGATTCCCCAGGCCTCCTCCTTTTCCACACCGGTGCCCAGGCTGCAGTGCGGACTAATATGATTGTGGCCCTTGAGCATCTGCGTCTCGATTCCAGCAGACTCCGGCCACGCTTCCTGGAACTCCTTTGCAGAGTCGAAGATGTACTCGGGGTCCAGTTCGCTAAGCAGCAGCGCAACCCGCACCCCTGGTAGGTTCGGCCCGTCGCCTCGCTGCTTCGCGGACTCTAGCAGCCCCAGCGGGCTGTTCTTGCGGATCTCGCCGGCGCCGAAGTAGTTCCTCAGTATCTCGTTGTCGTCCCCCCCGAAATGCATCGGCACGCCGAGCAGCAGTAATCCTCTGAGCAACACGCCCGGCCCCTCCCGCGCAGCGGCGGTGACACCCTTGACCGAGTCGGCGAATGCGGGGTGGAGGGCCCACGTGGACACGTGCACACCGCCCACTGAGTTGCCCATGAAGAACAAGTCAATGGAGCCGTAGCCCTGTTGCTTCGCGAGGGAAGTCTTGATCCAATCAACGACAAGCCCGACGTCCTCGCCTCCGGATGGGAACCTGGCGCCATGCGACATGAGGCGGTAGTCCGGCACGACGACGGTGAAGCCGTGCCGGGACGCGAAGTAGTGGCCGACGTTCGCGAACACCAGGTCGTTCGCGTAGCTCGGCCTGGTCTTGTCGCCCTGCACGAAGCCGCCGCCGTAGCAGAAGACCAGCACGGCCTTGGCGGCTTTGGACAGCACGGTGGCCGCCGCGGCCCCGTTGTGCGGATAGTAGATGTCGAGGGTCTGCCTGGGGTCGGGGCCGTATTGGTGCGTGTCGCGCCTCGTTGACTTGATCTCGGTCTCCCGCGAGAGCAGGAGCTGCTCGTAGGCGGCCAATGTGGGCTCAAGGACCTCGAAGATCCCACGCCCTAGCTGTGGGAGGGCGTCCATCACGTGCGCCGACAGACAGTTCTGCTTCTCAAGTGATCTGCGCAGTTGATACCTGTTTCATGATGACGAGAAGAGGGAAGAGTTCCCCCTTTAGTAGGTGGGAAGTGCACATCAAGCCTTTCTGAAGGGGAATGCACGTATTGAGAAATGCCTACAGGCAATGCCATAGCACCACCTTCCCCGCATACCGTCATGTCGGTTGTCCCAAATAAGCCTATCGGCAGTTGTGTCCCATTCAGAACCAAGAAAGCGGAGCTCTATCCCAGTCACCGGCGTTTGCATACATAGTAGAGCCCTGACGAGTATAATTCCTGGGGGCTGTCATGGCAGCGTATTTCGTTGAACTATATATATGTTACAGGTGGACTGCGATTTTGCAAAGCTGATAAATGCATGATTCAAGGGCACCGACACATTATATTATCATAAGAAACAGTGAATCAACGCGTTTACCATCTCCATGTGAACGTAATAATAGGAAAATAGAAAAGTGTAGGTTGTTTAAGATTCCCCCATAAGATCCCCCGTTTTACTCTAGCCCAGATGTACTTGTATGCACAAAGTGGATTTAGCGCTAGGTACCTACATAGGCGACCAGCCTAATTCCCTGCTGCCCCGCACTCCGCTAAGTTCCAAGGTACAGTACCTACACGGAAGCCTGTCAGCTGAAGCTTCCTTCACATGCCATTCCTCGGTTACTCCCTTCAGCCCTGCTGACAGATGGGCCCGTGGCTTCTTCCACGAGTTCCGAACCCCTAATGATCCTACATTGTATTCAGCAACCATTTCTGTCATATCGGATTGTCCTAGACGAAGTAATTGCCCATGTCACTCCAGTTCTTGTCAATTTTTTCCGTCTTTTCTCTCTGTCTGTCTCTCTTATTTGGCCGTTTATGCAAGAAGTTAGCCGGTACCTCTACCTACATAAGTCCTAGGCCAGCTAATACTTAAGGCTAGCACCGGAGGTCACGGTACGTGCTCTGTCTACCTGTCAATGACGTTTGCGAGCCATTCGGCTGGTGTTAAGTAAGTAATGACATGCGCGCCGGCTCGTTACTGTCTGGTCACCACTGCAGCGACTGATATCGCTGGAAGGCGTCAGCGCAGCGTCGCGCGTCAACTTATCTCTTCTCCTTCTTAATGGCTGCCTTGGTAAGTCCTCAGCTTTTCCATTCGCCTTACCCTAGCATATTGTAATTATTTTCCATCCTTCTGCATGGTCATTTGTCTCGTTAAACAAAAACATAAGTGCATAGTCGTACCCCCAAGTAGGCAGCTTGCGTAATAGAGTCGCGCCGTACCAACACTACTTAACTTTCCCCCGGCCTACGTCTCTCCAATCGCACATCAATCATATTGACGGATGATTATTAAGGGGCCCCTATCATACTAACTTCGCATCTTCTTGACGCATCAGGATACCCCCTGGATGGTCCACATGTCGACTCCAAGGTCAACTCCCCGTAACAGCGATGTCGACGCCTCCGCCAATGCCTCGGAACCTCCGCCTAGTTATGCGCCCCCTACCTTTGCATCCTTCTCCCCAGCGAACCTCTCTAGTGCGACCTCAGCCGCCAAGCGGAAGTCGACAGTCCTAGTCCACCAGAAGTCGCCGTTGTTGCTTGCGACGCCGCCCCAGATCACGCGCGCTCTTGCTTACAGCCATCCGTTCCTGCTCCCGCTCAACAAGCTCGTGGGGCTCCTGAGCTGGACGACCGGAGACCCCTGGGAAAGCTTTCTGTTGCTGGTGGTCTTCTGGGCCGTCGTGCAGTATGGCGACGTGGTGTTGCGCTTTGCGGGCCCTATCGTCGCCGTCGTAGGCCTGATCGTCGGCATGTATGGGCGCCGGTACAGTCCGCTCTCCAGTAGTGGGTGGACGGAAAATCCGAATACGGCGGGCAAAGAAGCCAGGAGGAATGGCGGCGTCACTGGGGGACACCAGAGAGGTGGCAGCGAGACGACGAGCACAAGGCACCAGAAAACTCTGGATGAGATCGTCGATACAGTAAAGGTCTTCACGACGAGATGTAATATCTTAATGGAGCCGTTTCTTGAGATGACCGATTTCCTCTCGACGCAGAGGACGGCTACCAGCGCCACGACGAGGCCTGCGCTTACCACGCTATTCGTACGGATATTGGGTATCACGCCCATATGGATTCTATTGACGCTGCCTCCGCTGCGCATTATCACAACTAAAAGGGTGGTTTTGGTGTTTGGGACTTTAGCGCTTACATGGCATTCGAGCGTTTGCCGCATATCGCGGACATTACTATGGAGAAGTGCTACGATCCGGAGGATAGCCAGAGGGATCACTGGGCTCCCCTTCGAGATCCCAGAAAAGGCCAAGACTACTTCACCTAACAGCCGCCCAGTCGAAACCGGTACGGTGGAAGTTGGTACCGAGGATGGAGTGAAAAAGCCGAGCTCTGCACTCACCGCCGCTCTGAAGCGGAATCGCTCGGGACTCAAAGACTCCGGTGTGCGTTTCACCTTTATCCTATACGAAAACCAGCGACGCTGGGTCGGGCTGGGCTGGACGAACAGCCTCCTTGCCTACGAACGTGCAGCCTGGACGGATGAGCAGAACAACCCGATGCCTTCCAAGGACGCCTTTGAGCTGCCGGAGGTGGAAGACGCGCCGGCGAAGTGGAGATGGGTCGAGGGCAGCAAATGGCGGGTCGACGGCGTGCCGGAGATGGACGAGGCGGCTTATGAGACGGATGCCGCTAGGAACGGATGGATATTCTATGACAACAAAGTAGGTTCCATCTGATAGCGTCTCACAGCCACTTAAGGAAGCGGCGGGGAACTACAGAACTAACCTCTATCTACTAGTGGCAAACCGGCCGCCGTGGTCAAGACGGCTGGAATCGCTGGACACGGCGGAGGAAATGGTACCGTGACGCCGAGCTCGTCGAGAAGTCGGTCGATGAATATCAAAATCCGACACCCACATCCTCGTTGACGGAGCCGCCCACGCTGCAACCGCGGTTGGCCGCGCAAGCAGGGGCGGACTCGCGATCCTCAGACGCCAACTCCTCGTTGCACCGGCTCTCGTCATCCAACCCGGAACCCGCGACGATTCCCTCCTCGGTCCACGGAAGCTACAAGTCGTCGGCCACCGCGGACGAAGACGACCCGGCGGCCGAAACCCTGAGCACGTCGACCAAGTCTACTTCGTCGACGTCGCGCTTCAGGTGGCCGACGCCGACGCGGAGGCGCTGCCCCACGAGCGGGAGCGGGAGCCTCAAGCAGCAGCAGCGCTCCAGGAGGACGAGCGACGCCGGCAGCAGCCACAACGCGTCGGCGGACGACGACGTGAGCTTCGGCGGCCTGACCCCGGCCCTCGAGCTCGAGATCCAGGGACACCGCAAGGGGCAGGACGCCTGGGGCATCGGGGACGAGGCGCAGATGGGGCTTGAATAGGTTATTAGTTTTAATGGGAGTTTCCTTGAAATCGGGGTCCGGCCGCGGACCGGTTTCCATTTAGGGGTAGGAGGGACCAAGAGGCTGGATAAACTGGGAAATGGAAGTCGAGGTTCGAGATCAAGGTTCACGCAGGAGCTGGATTGCATCAGGCGGCGTTCGTAGATACCATTATATGAGGTTTGGTTTAGTATTTTCTACTTCGGATTTTCGTGCCCCCCCATCTGGCACTTGTAGTTCCTCATGAAGTATAATAGGGGGCCCATGGACTTTGCTAAAGTAGATGGCCAATCCCTGCTTTTGTTATGCTAGTGTGTATATGCGTCTAGCGTTTGCTCTGACCCGTCGCATATCAAGTATGAGACTTGTACATCGGCAGCACAATCCAAGCCTAAAACAAATGTTAAGTGGGTTGAGCGTGTGTTGCGGTCGTTTGAACGAATCAACAATCTCTGATCCCTGTCGCAGCGGTCTGACGCACAACTATATATGCGTATACTAGCCTCTCTCATGTAGGGTTTGGCGTCCTTCGACAAGGGTAGCTTAACGGTCGATATTAGGCTCCGTGATACCTTTCATGACAGGGTGGTTTTGGATGTGCTAGGGACCAGGGGTTGACCATGTAATGAGGCTGGACGAGCTCTTCGGCCAGTGACCTAGAGCCCATTATATAGACCCTATCACCACATTCTGGGCCCTTCAAGGCGTTTTCGTCCATGCAGGCCTGACCCTGTATCACCTCAACGGCCAGATCCGCCAAGCTCTTTGAGATATTATAAAGGAACTCAGCAGTTCTGTAGCAAGATGGGCATCCGTATATTCACGATATGAGCAACTACCTGATGATTATGCCATTCGTCAACTGCCCAGTCACTGAATCATCCTTCGCGGGGTTCATATTAGAGATCCGCTACGTGAGTCGGGGTCGATACCCTGAAGACTTGGAAAGGTCTTCTTCCCTTCTCATATATCAGTCTCACGATCCCAGGGGATAAAAGCATCGCTTCGTCATTTCATATGTTGGCATCAGACGACTCGAGCCCGGACTTTTTTGCTTGCGCAGCAAGATGGCGTTTATGGAAGTCTGTGAGCTCCGGTTTCTTCCAGTCTCCGAAAAGTGCAATATTCTTCTCTTTAATGAACGACTCAGCGCAGATGGCGTGCATCGGCTCGAGAATCTCTTGCCAAAACCAGAGTCTCGCGAGCGTGGACCCCAACGCCTCAGCGCTAAGCTGCCAAGCCGAATTATCTGGCAATGGCCAGATTAACTGTTCAGCTAGGGACCGAATGATGGAACCAAGAAGCATAGCTTCACATCCAGTTTCGCAAAAAGAGCAAGAACCCTTCGCTGCTCGGTCTATTACACTGCGGATGGGTTGGAGGAGACCCTTGATCGCTTCAAGACGATGCGCGTGTATGAGATCTAAGGTGAGCGTAAGCGGGAAAGGTTTCGTGCATCGATTTGGAGAAAATTCACTCACCGACCATTCCAGGGGGTTCCATGGTATCTTCAAATATCAATGCGAGCTTGTTCCAAGGATATGCCAATCGTCCACTTGCATTTAGTCGGCTACCGTATGCGATATCATTGACTAGGAGCTCCGCGCTATCTTCGCCTCCGAGCTCCCAGGCTATCCAGAGGCATTGAGGCGCGATCTCGGACGGTGGATAGGACCATTTGCCTTCCTTTTCTTCGTCATATGTCGTCCGTATCGCTCGCATCCATCCCTGGGCCCAAGGGCGAAGGAGGTGTGTCAAGTCGTACTTATCGGTCAAAACAGTGAGCAGGTAAAGGTCCTTGACCGTGTCCCACTTGATCGGCACCTGGTCGAAGCGGCCGTGAGCGATGTTCAGAATGATCTTCATGGGTGCAGGCTCGTCCTCCGGAAGGCAGACGGTCCACTGGCCTCCCGCCTCTGGCTTCTTGGATTCGGCAAACCCACCGTAGAGCAGGCGCTTGAAGACGGGCGAGGAACGGGATAGCGCCTTCGAGCAAACTACGTAGGTGACTGCTCTTCTGTGCTGATGCTGTCCGACAGTGAGATGGAGGTCACCATCTGCGTCGATGGCTATGATCTCTGGCGGGGAGTCCTTCTCCGGGCAGGTGGGAGTAAGTGCGGTCATTTCTGACTGGGACACCGTGACGTCCTCCATGGGGAACGAAGGCGACGAGTAATACAAACTCGTAGTGAATGAAATATGGTGTATCAGTTGCTTATGTAGAAGGGGAAGCGAACGGTTGATTGAAGGTGAAGGAAACGGCTCAGGGTCACTGACATAGAGGAGGTACGGAAATATTGAGTGGGTAATGCTGTTGGATGGGGCGAGAAGAGATTGAGGTGCAGGTTCTAGGGTAGCTGCCCTTTTATTCAACCCGGAGGAGCTTGAGCGAACGGGAAGAAAAAGACTATAAGATATTATGGTGGTGTGGGAAACCAGCTGAGGCAAAGGTGATTGCACATCAACTACTATAACTTGCTTTCATTTTTTTTTCTCGTTTTCTATAAATAAATGACTTCACCCTGCCCTCTGTGACTAAGGTGATTGGGGGCTCATATTGAAACCTCGGATGCTGTTGCAGAAAAAGGGGGTAGCTTGCTTGGTCACCAAGCCCAGAATCGTGCAGGCACCCCAGAAGAGTTGTTTCGGGGCTCCAACATTATATATAGAGCTTTCTAGCCGCTGCTCCCTGGAGCCCAGATCAAGGATGACAATTTAGAATTTCCCCTATGCAACCCTTTTTCAGGATCAGCTTAACTGTGACATGTTTAATGGCAAGCAATTCATCAAAATGGGAGCAAGTCACGTGATGTGGAGAGAGTCATGTAATCGTCATGACATGGTTGCCGATTGGTTGCACAACCGTCACTCCAACTACCGAATAAGAAACCTTCCTCGTGTATCATGCACTTAAGCTACACCATTCCTACCTGACATTTGAGAATTTTACTTTAACAACATGGATATGATCGTGTACTCTACCAACTTGTTATCTCAGCTCCATGCTATGATAGTTGATCCTCAGACGAGGCCCGGCCTTCACCCTGTACCGGGAAGTAGGCCACTTACATTCGAGGCAGCGGTTCTACCACCGCTGATCTACTATGTCGCACTTCTTTTCCTGGCTCCGCTACCGCCTCCGGCTATCCGCTCTAACTATGTTGATGCGATTCGTAATATACTTGCATTGACTGCGGGGATTCTTTTCTTCCGTCTACCACTTGTTTATCACGTGCCCCAGAGCATCGGCCTTACGTACCAGCTTGGCCTTGTCGGTCTCTATGGCGGTTGCAGAGTGCTAGATGCTTTCTTCATAAGCCCCTATGGTTTCAAGCACATTCCCAGGCGTGTCAAGTACGTGCACAAACCCAGGCTCGAGACTCCGGTGCCGGAAGGTCGGGAGAAGATCAAGGAATGGTCAAACGGTGGAGTAAAGGAGCCATACTTCCATAAAGCAAAGGACAAAGCGAACGCCAATCCCCATACCAATAACAAGGTTGAGAAACCAACACAAGCTAAAACGACGGTAGGGTCGGGTGCTGCTGACACGAGTAAAGGGAGACCCTTAGGTGACACCCACGGAAGCACTAAAGTCACCGATACAACGGCGGAAGGCATGCCTGATAGCGCCGTTGAGTCCTATTTTGCACTCCAGCATACACTTAGCGGTCCAGACCCGCAACCTGTCCTGGAAACTGCAACCACTGAGGCTGGATGGCCTCAGTCATTCCAGGACCGCGCTTGCTGGGCACTTGAGCTTGAGCTTAGCATGCGGGGTGTCGGGTTTACCTGGACGACAGCCGATGTCCGCCATACTCGCAAGACTTGGCTGCCGACGGTGGGCAACCGCGTACACAGTATTCTCGTCCATGTTCTCCCAGTGCTACTGGTCAGCTGGTTTGTCATCCGAAACATATACGTGCGTTATCTTGTACAGTTCGCGGATCTACCTTGGGATTCCGTGGAGAGCCAGTCTCGAGAACTGTTCGATGACTGCCTACCATTGCCTATTCAACTAGCTTTGACGGGCAGCCTTGGCGCCTTCCTCATGGCCGCTTTTTCCTTGGGGCACTCGTTATTCGCAATAATGCTCTCCCCGCTCGCGCCCAGTCCGCTCGCGTTCTTCCCCCCTCTATACAGCACCAGGATATGGGACATCACGTCCGTCCGCAAGTTTTGGTCGTACGGATGGCATCGCCTCTTTGCCCGCTTATTCCTCGTGTATGGCGTCTGGCCAGGCGAATGGGCTGAAAGAAAGATCACCGGAAAGAGCGGCGACGAGTCTGCTGATGTGGGAAAGGTACTAGGTGGATTCCTCTCAAGCGCATTTGTGCACTCATTCTCTGTGAGAGGAGTCCTTGGAGGTGACTGGGGTAGTGCAACCGGGGAAGCCAAGTTTTTCGCGTCGAACGGTATTGCTGTGGTTTTGGAGGGTGCAGTAGCGAGGGCGGTCAAGAGCTGGAGAAAGAAAAGGGGCTACAGTGAAAATGCCTGGTACGATGGATACGTTGGACGGTTCTGGTGGCTTACTGTCTTGTTGAGCACGGGCAGGAACTTCGCTCGAGGTTGGGTGAAATCTGGTTTAGTTAGAGAGATATCTTTTATGTGAGTTTTGAAAGTATAATTAGGAAAGGCGTATAGAGACAGTTCGGAGGGACGCGCCATTCAAGAACCTTTTTCATTTATTGTAGTCATACTTATTAGGAGTTGTCTTATTATCCATTGAGTGATATTATTTGCAAAGTGGTGATCACCAAAGTAGTATATAACATCCTCTCCTGTGTCATTTCACTCCGACCTACTTTAGGGCTTCACTGATTCCGTATTAGATATGAAAACCAGCCAAGTCTGAGAGACTTACGTTGACGAAACGACTCCAAACTGTCACCAATAACTATCACGTGCATCTACACTGCTGGGTCCCCTATTTCGTATTGTTGCTTGTTAGTTATTCCTAGCCTGCCCGCCCCCTAAAATTTTTTTAAAAAAAAGGCCAAGCCGCATGTTAGGTTGTCATTCCTCATCTCAACTTGAGAGCGACTGCCATAAGGGGCTACTCATTGTATCACTACATAGTAAATGGTACGACATTGAGCTCGTGGATTTGTGTAAAGAGTGAATCAGAGTCGAGGCCACTCTTCTAAAGGGAATAATACAGATAAGATGACTGACTCACCATTGTGGCGGATAGCTGCAAGTTTTTACCGTCACGGGAAAATTATGTTTTAGAGCAGGTCTTCAGGTGCCGAAACATCGGCTGATGAGAGGTATTGGTACCAATAATATGACGTAGAATACTCATTGCTTTATGTGCTCACAGGCAAAAGGCATCACACAGCTGAGCTGGAGACATGATCAAAAGCAACACCAGCAAGTACGGTAATACGACCAATGATCTTGAATCAGCTAGATAGTTCGTGATGAAGCAGCCTGAATTCTAATGTCTTTGGTTTGAATCAAAACCTGATTAGGGCCTGTTTAGAACAAAGTGTCTGAATGCGTGTAATGTCTCAATCGGGCCTTCTAATCCTTCGACAGAGAGAAGAAGTTGAACCACTGCTGGCACGGTAAGTCCAATCTTCCACTATACACAGTTGCGCCCCCGAAAGCATGAGCTCGGCAATAATTCAATTCGCACACCGCTCAACGGTCCAGATGTCTAATCGTCAAAATAACAATCCGGGACAGCATAGCAGAGGCAATGCATCTCAAAGTCATCAGAGGTTCTTTTGTCGAAATTGCGGCAGTCGACCTGTCCACCGTCCAAATTGGTCATGTACCTCTTGGCACCAGGAGCAGAGCCGTAATAATAATAATAGATGGAACAGAGGGGACTCCGTACCGGTATGTGGGCTTTACCACGGGAGGTGTTATTTGACGGACATAGGACTAATTGGATAACTAGGTCCTGCGTGAACAGCCAGCAACTGGTGGTCGCCGAAACCGTCCAGGGGGTTCCGGTGAAGGGGGCAACTCGAACAGTTCATTTATACCAGATTGGGAGAACGCATGCCACACGAATGAGGCGAATGCGAGTGTTCCACGGAACGACCGCGATCCGCAAGCGGCCCAGACGCAATAGCCCGGTGCCGAATGCTGTTCCTGCACCTTTGCCGAACCCACATGGTCAGAATCCCTTCTACTTGGAATATGTCGCGGAATCAGAGCAGAAAGAAAAGGAGGTCGACGAGCTGGAACTCGCCAGAAAAAAGATTGAGAAATTAAAGCTGGAGAACGACAGATTGAATGCCCTTGTCAGCCGGTAATGGGATGAATTGCGTGACGAGCGAGCTAAAAGGCGCGAGCAGGCTAACGAAATTCGCCAGCTGATTTTGGAAAATGGGGAGAAATCAAAAGAAATTTTGGAACTCAAAAGCAATGGCGTTTACGACGATGGCTGTTGGCAAAGATATCATTAGCCCCCGGGAGGTCAGCAAAAAATTTTAAGTCTGGACCTTGATTAACTCTCAGCCTATTCATAATCGCCGAGTCACACTCCTGTGTCTTAAATATTTATAACTACAATGGCAGTACTGGCCTGGCGTTTCTGAGCGTGCTATATTGCGGTACTACCTATAATGTTGTAAACATTGATGGTTGTTTTACCACATCGCTCAGTGGCTTTCGGAATGGCATCTTGAACGAGGATACTTTACGACGATGAACATGCGGACTAAATGCAGCAAGAGACCAGTTCATATCCATGTAAATTCCACACATTACAGCTAAGATTAAATGGAGCGGGCGGCCTAACGAAACTGCAAATCAAAACATGGCCGCGTGATAATGAAACTAGGAGACTATGTGGTATTCTAGGCCCTGGTATTCTGTCTGATGTTCTTAGGTAACACAGGACGTGTTGCATCGTCAGGGTCGTCGCTTTCTCCTGTTCCAGGTCTTACATGGAAGACGAAGTCCATGTCTTCTAACGAACGGCCTTTAGTCTCCGGATAGAATAAGTAGATTATCTACGCAAGTGGCTGTTAGCACTTCGCTGTTCTAACGCAAGGGGAGCCAAGAGAAATAGGGGCTGCTCTAAACCTCTGATTATTCAGATGTACGATACCAGCATTACGAAGGAATGGGAAAATCAACCCATTCTAAGTAATTCGAATGGCGATGGCATGGTGTGAGACGTACCGGGATACAGGCGAAGTTGATGCTCATAAAATAGAAGTAAATCCGCGACCCGATATTGTCATTCCCAACAGGCCAGACTTGGGCGGTGACGATGGAACCGATGGCACCCCCAGATGCGGAAAAGTTGAGTCCACGAGCCCGTACCGAAGTTGGAAATATCTGTTCGTCCGGTGAGTCTGACTTTTCGTAATGCGCGCCAGCAGACCTACCTCCGATCCATATACCCACGCAGCAGGGCCAAAACCCATACTATACCCTAGAGCGTATATAAAGATAAAGATAATACACACAATATCAGCGGCACGATTGGAATTGTCTGGGTATACTTGTCCGAAGACCCCATTAATCTAACTATTGTTAGCCGAGGTATCTTAGCGCAGTACCAAGTCGACGTACCAGCATGCCGAGGCCCATTGCAATGCACCCACCCACAAGTGTTGCCCTTCTGCCTAGACGGTCAATGAGGAACATGTCGATGATAGTCATTCCGATCTTCAGAGTCGACTCGATACCGCCGATCAAAAGGGTGATCCGAGTAGAGACCCCCAACTCGGCGAGCAGCGTAGGCAAGTAATATTTCATCGCAGTTGCGCCGCACATTTGAGCCATAAACTGAAGCAGCGAAGCCCGCCAGAGGCGGTTGAACAGATTGCGGTTCCTGAACAGGGATAGCCAGTTGGCCCCAGATGTCTTATATTCCTCCACGTCTTCTCGAATCCTGGTAAGCTCGAGTTCGACCTGCTCATCAGCAAAGCTCCCTTCACGTAGCCAACGAAGCGATCTCCGGGCTCGTTCGTAGTGGCCATGTTCAACTAGCCAACGTGGTCTGCCTCGACTTAGTAGGGCCCCACGCAAGTATCTTGTATGGTTGCTGCTTACGATTCTGGGAGGAAAGGTAGCCCGCCGCCAAAAATGGAACACGGGATGAGGATGACCGCCAACGAGACGCGCCATGAGATGTTGATGTCGTGCTCCGTTGCGTTCCAGAACGTGACGCCATACCCAACCCTAGCAGCCCCTGGTAAGCTAGGTTCAAATTGAGCCAAAGGGATGCTCACCAAAATCCAGATGCGAGACCAGCAACAAACCCTACGTGGTTCAGGACGACGTATTTGCCGCGCTCTCCTGCAGGCGAAACTTCACTAGAGCATTCTATGAGTGCCACATCCTTAGGAGTGCTTAGTCTGGATAGGCGAACCTTTGGTATAACGGAACCGAAGTCGAAACAATGCCAACGCCCATGCCACAGATGATACGGCCAGCAACCATCATAGCATAAGCACCAGGGCCCCTCGCACTACATTCGAGTGCATTGCCAAGAGCTACTGTGACAGTACCTGTTAAAGCGGCATAACGGCGACCGAACAGATCACTGGCTGGGTGCGAGAGGAAGATGTAGCTCGTCCACGTCCCAAGGTAGTAAATAGCTGTTATCAGACCCTTTTGCGAAGGCGTAGGATGGCCCATGGTCTCAACAAAGCCAGGATGGACGAGCACAGATGAGAGTATACCAACATTGTAACTGTGTAGAGTGTTGTTAGCATCAATAATGCATCCAGTGCTTCGCGATATGGATAGAGATGCGTATCCTGATGTACAATAGATGTTTACATCCACTTCAAATAGGTTTCCAGGTAATCCCGGCGGGCCTTCTGATCACCACCCTGATAGCTGGGCAGGGTAAGGGCCACCTCAACGGAAGCGAGCCCGATCATGATTTGAGCAGCATTCTAACAAATTATGCAGCTTATAAAACTTTTCCCTTCCGGTAAGGTGTCTTCGAGCCAAGACAGTGATTTGAGAAACCGCGCCGATTGATAACGTGCATGAAAGTTCCCTATGACTTACCCCCAGACGAACGAACCAATCGCGAAGAAGATACATAGGATATGCAGTCGAAGGACTGCCGTCGAAACCAGAAACATACTCCTTTACTAATAACGAGTATAGATACTGATTCTGCGGGGAAAAGCTGATGAGAGAAGGCGGCTAATGAGGGGTAGGCGGAACTGATTCTAAGATATAAAATAGGGACGGGCGCATCGGAATGATGGCAACGAGAAGACTATTTCTTCCCAAATAATGACCACATGGTTAGCTGCACAATGTGGCGCGCATTGCATCCTTTAGGGGACGTATATAAACGCTTTGCACCATATCATAGGTGTGTCTCCCAATGATGACTGACGAGGTAGAGGCGGACGTCGGCCCCTTTCGAATAAGGTGGTAGTGGCCAACGAAACCCATGTAATTCCCCGCATTTAATGGACAGGTCTTCACGGCAGTGAGAGTTTGGCCAGGTACGGCCCAATATGCATGCTCAAGGGGTGGGGTGCTCATGGTCGCATGCGACGAATGGGAGATAACATGTAATGCTTGATTCCACTTGTACCAAGGGCGATGTGTCCGGAGGCGACGGTTAAATAGGAAATGGACATGGGTCATCCTTCCCTAAAAGTAACCCTGGTTCTTTGAAAGGAATGAGAATGTTCAGGTTCACTCTGAGTGAAACAATCTGGATAATTGCAGTACCCGTGCCGCGGTGACGGAAAGAGTAATGATTTTACGCCTAATGGGTCAATGTAAATCGACGTTCCGAGCCAACATATATAGGTGGATCGGAGCAGGCGTCACCTGCTCGTCGGAATGAGGTTGAATTCCATCTGAACCTCGAAGTACTTGACCGAAACGACAATGCGGTGAGATTCTGAAGTTAGAAATAGGTTTCTAATTCAAGCAATGAGGGCTTAGTCTAGCGACACCAGCCGACCAGACGCCAGAAAGGGACCTTATGACTTGACCCTTAAGCTTCCACTCATTTAGTCCTCGGTTCGAGGAAGTAGAGACTACGAAGGCTGTCGAATGATGCAGGCGGAAGATGAATGCGAGGCTGGGGCAACAGCGCCGTATAACGGTGAGTGACGTCCGGATACGTTCCATAGTACCTCGGGGGGTACTTTATAGTTGTGGCGATAAACCATACTGATAGTCCGAGCACTGATATGTTTTTTAGATACAGAACACTCCCGCTTAATGGAGAGGATACAGGCCAACCACGAGAGTGATGCCGGGAGTGACCAAGAAGCCTTGAGATCGGGGGAGCAAGTGCGATGGAGAGATCTGCCAAATAAAGACCAGCTCTTCATCATTGCGCTCTGTCGACTTTCCGCGCCCCTCTCGAACGTCTGCATCCTGCCCTACGTGTTCTACCTCGTCCGATCAGTGTTGTCGCCCTCGGAAGACGGTACACCTGACGGTGACGCCGGCCGCATAGCTCAGTACTCCGGACTACTCGTCGCAGCCTTTCCCTTGGCGCAATTCACTCTCAGCCTATCGTGGGGTCGGGTATCTGACAGATACGGACGGAGGCTTTCTATTATTGGCGGTCTTTGCGTTTCGATCCTCGCAAACATCGGGTTTGGGCTGTCTAGGTCGATCGGGGCGTTGTTGTTCTGGAGAGCCCTCGCCGGCTTCGGCAACGCCAATGTCGGTCTCATGCGAACGGCGACGGCCGAGACCGTCAAGGAACGCAAGTACCACACTAAGGCGTTTCTTATCACGCCGCTAGTGTTCAAGCCGGGGATGGTGGTAACTCTAGCCCTCAGCGGGTATCTGGCGGAACCTGTGAAGAATCTGCCTTGGCTTTTTGGGCCACATGGGATTTGGAACACCACTGGAAACTCTGAGGGGGTGAAATGGGCATTGAAATATCCATACGCTTTACCGGCTTTCATGACTGCCGTGATTCTAGGTATTCCGTGGATTCTTGCTATGCTGGCTCTAAAAGAAACTCTTCCCGGGAGAGAGTCATACAGCGATATTGGCCTCAGAGCTGGTGCGGCAATAGTTCGATTCATCAAGCATCTCTCTCCAAGCGACAAAAAGCACGGATATATGATCGTGGGTGCTGAGGAAGAAACTTCATCGGAAGGAGCAGAGTCATACGATGAGAAACCGGAACCGGTGGCGGTCATCGAGAAAAACCAAGACTCGATAACTTTCAGGAAAGTCTGGACTTGTAAGGCGGTTTGCTCATTGGTCTCATTCGGCCTTCTTCCGCTTCACAACTCTGCGTTCATGCATATATTCCCTGTTTACCTCAGCAGCCCCGAAGCGGACAACAGCGACGCAACGCTATTCGCTTTCACTGGTGGTTTGGGTCTCGGATCAGCATCAGTCGGCCTCTGGCTCTCTGTCTTCGGTATTTGCGGCATATTGTTACAACTATTCATCTACCCACGATTACAGGCACGCTTGGGCGCGAGAGGCGCGTTCCGTATCGCGCTCTTTGTTTTCCCGATCACTTACGCAGCTGCGCCGTACTTATCCCTGATCACGGATGGGAGCAGTTTGCGGTGGTTCATTCTGGGTTTCGTCGCTTGCTCCCAGATAATGGCGCGGACGATAGCCATCCCGAGCACGGTTATCCTCCTCACCCAGGCAGCTCCATCGAAGAAAGTCCTTGGAACAATCCATGGGGGTGGCCATATGCTTGCCAGTCTGGCCCGTGCAGTAGGCCCGGCCTTAGGAGGTTACGTGTTCGCAGTCGGGGTGCAACACGGCGTCGTAGGCCTAGTGTGGTGGTGTTATCTGCTCATCGTCGCAGTCTGTGCCCTGGCCTGGTCATACTTTATGGATACCGACGATGCTCAATCGATGGACTAGTCAGAAGTAATGGAGACAGCGAAGTTCTCACACCCGATCCCTTTGAAGCGTTTCCATCTTAGAGGTTATAGCAGGATGAACGAGACGGATAAGCTGCAAACTAGACCGTGTACATAATAGACTAAGAATATTCTTGCCCCTGACGCAACCATGACGATGATGTCACAGGCGATTAGGTGGTCTTAGTGGGTTACGTCCCTTTGATTCTCCATGCTTGATGCTGAATATCATCCCTTAACTGGGTCGGTTAGCGTCCTGTTTGAACTGATACGGACTACGGTTTACAGATAACGCGTGTTAAGACACGGGCATCACGATATCAGGGGAAACGCATGAAAGAAACAAGGCCACTTGCATAGTGCGACGCCACTATGGATAGCCACAGTAACTCTCAGCATTCAACAAATGTACAAGGACAATAATAATCAGCAGTACCATTTCGCGATAGACCTCTCAGAAGCCATACGAATATATACAGTCATGTTTCCCAACTTTACTTCCATCCAAAATCACCAATATTCCACCTTAAGAAGGCAATCTTTTAAGTGAAGAGCTCGACGGCATCGAAGATGAAATTGGGGCTAAGGTAAGTACTGCCGCTGCTACCCGACACAGCGCTGATGGTAATAGCATTGGAGCCAGCAACCAAGACGCCAGCCGGGATCTTGACGTCGTAAACCTCGCCGTAGCCCCGGTACGCACCTCGGGTAACTCCACGGCTGTCGATCTTGTTGGGCGCGGAGGGAGTTGGTCCGTTCCACGAGTTCACCTTCGCTTGCGGGCGGGCGCCGGCGAAAGAGAGCGTGGTAGCGATACGCAGAGTCGCGTCCCCGGGAGCCGAGTTGAGGTCGAACTCGATGGTCACGGGGTCGTTGACCGACTTGAAGATAGCCATGGGGAACTGGCTGTTTCTTGAGCTGCCGACGGTGTATGTCACAGGGCCCCAGTCGTTCATGCGCCCATCAGAAGGGTGCATTCGGAGGAACTTATCGGCGTTGAGGAAGCCTGTAGGCTGGCCATCATAGTCTCCAATCTGCCACAGGGTGTTTCGTGATTTCTCCGTGCTTGCGATATTTTCCGTTGTCGTTGAACCTTTACTGACTTTGACGCCGGTCACAGTGGCGACCTTGTACTCGGTCTGATACAGGACTTGAGTGTAGGTGCCCGGCTTCATGGCGGGTGACTGGAAGGAACCGCTGGAGGATGCAACGGTCCAGTACTGGGCCTCGGAGTTGTACCAGTGAACGACGGCCTGGTAATTGTTAGGGACTCCGGAAGCGGTTCCCTTCACATAGCCACGTCCGGATGTAGGTACGTAGCCCTTGATGCTGAGTTCTGAAAAGAATGAAGTATCATACATCCTAGTAGTAGGGATGCCTGACCTCGAGAAGGTCATCATATAAGGGCCGTGCAACACGTTCGTACGGAAAGCTTCCGTCTGCACATGGCCACTGTTCATGTAAAAGTAAAGGTTCGTTGCGGCACCCGCATTGTTTGTCTCAATGTCTCGGAAGAAAGGACCACCAGACGACGATTCGAAGTTCGACACCAGCGTGCACACGTGAATCAGGTCCGAACCAGAACCACCGTAGACGCACGAGGCGTCCCTGTCCATGAACCGGGTGCTTGAGTAGAACTTCGACCGAGTTTCGCCATTGACTACGAACACATCTGACCCTTCTACCGTCGAACTGCTTCCGGAAGTGGTAGATACTGCACCGAACGGGTGCTCATTCGGCAACATGGATGACTGAAGGCGGGCGATGAAGCGTAACTCGCCAATCGAAGGTTCGGAGGTGATATGAGTCGCCAGATAGATCGTGCTGTCTCCTTCCTTGACGACCATGTAATGGGTGAGGGTTGATGTAGTGCAGGTGACCTTGACATATTTGGAAGAGCCTGAAAGGTATTAGTCCGTGTCGATATTCGAAGCAATTCCCGCAGGGCTATCTTCTCACCTGAGACATTCTCAACATTCACATTGGCAGAGCCCAGACCGGAAGAAAGGTGAGTGCCCTTCGCGCCATCCTGAAGCTCTTTTCCGCGGTACTTAATCGAGGTGATGTCGCAGCTTTCTCCGTTGACAGTGAAGACTAGAGGGTTGCTCGAACCGGCATCGATGACATAGTTGTTTCCGGATTTAGTAAAGCCGAAAGCAGCCAGGGCTGAAGAAGCGAAGACAAGAATAGACAAGAGCCATACTTGAAGTATCATCTTGGCTCACAGCTGATCTACAGCTTCTGACTACAAAGATAGCAACGTAAACCAAGGTCAGATTGGTCTTTCTACCCGCACCCCAGGAGACTTCTTGGAGTCTTATATTCAGAGTACATAGTCCCGTAGCTGACCAGGTAGCTCCCCCTTGAATAGTGTCGAGGCTCCCACAACGGCGACCGGTACGTTTCTGGTTTCTGGAAGCACGTTCGACGGCAGGGTGCAGGGTCCGGCGAGTGACGGCTCCAGACAATTGGCGGAATCATGCTATACGTGGGGAAAGCAGGGGCTCCCTCCTGGCGCCGCTCCTGATTCGTCCGAAATGGATATGTTGTACGAAAATGGAAGACGGAATTATGGTGCGAAGACGCTAAAATACTAGCCGCCCAGCTAACCCCATCGCGGCGAGCCTTTGATACTACGTTTGATAGGTAAATAAATTTACCCAGTCAGGTCGCTACGCTAAAACCCCTTAGTACCCCCCACTCGAACGCGGTACTCATGCCGAAAGCCAAAGGATTAGTCTGGACAGCTTATACTTAATCAGTACGGCGTTATATCTAGCGCATCTCATAAGTACTTGACAAGGTAGTTTTATTTCGGCCTGACACCAAGTACTGTAAGCAGACGGTTACCCTAAAACCCGGCCGAAGCTTCATTTGGATTTCAAGATGATTGATGGGTTATTTACGTGATGAACGGAAGCCAGATCTCCTATGGTCATTCTAAACTTAAGAAAAACAATGCCCTAGCTGGTAGGACTTACCGTGTTATCTCTAGAGGGTGACTAAATTAGCAGGCAGCACAGGGATCATATCGAACGTAGAGCCAACATCCACAGAGTAGCAAGGGCCAAATATACATAAACGGGAGTTTTGGCATTGAGATTCAGGAAAGGGGGAGCCAACTTCAGCCGAATGCTGTTATGATACTACTAAGTATGTTCATGCGATGTAGGTAGCTAATTTGCAGGGACGGCTTAATTAGTGCGCTTCGGCGGAAGTCCACGTGCAGTAGACATGAGAGCTTGTGACAACTACTCGAGGCCACTAGAAGCATGAAGGCCCAGATTTTACTTGGCTTAAAGTAGAGAAGGTATCGGCTCCGTCCGGATTCGGCAATCCATATGAGACGCGACCAGGGAAGTGGCGGATCTTGTCGGCGGGAACATCCCGAACCATAGTAATAATAAGGCTGCTAAGAAGCCGATTTGCTCCGGAACATCTCCAAGCATTTGCTAGACGAGCTGACCCCAGATTCTTCTATCACAGCGTCAGATTAACCATCTCGTCACACTTACTAGGAAAGCAGCTGCACAGTTCCTTAAAGGATATATTGATCACTAGGAAGTTAGGTAGCGGTGATCCCACTTCGTGTGGTGATCCATTGATAAAGGGCTCCGGAAAGGATTAATGGTGTTCCGAATGATCCCTGCCCCGAAATCCTCTAAAGGGGGGCCCCCTTTTTGTGACATATCTTATACATATAGATGCTAAGCCACTCGCCCTCCTTTAATAGAATCAATACTACGCAGCCACCTATCCTTTCATGGTATATAATGGCATGGTGTAGCAGAGTGAACGAAGTGCAATTGCCACAGTGGGTGTCAATGTCATACTCTCTGCCGCGTCTCTAATCATACTCCTTTCGAATATGTTCAGCGTCAAGTAGTGACTAGTTGGTTCTACGTCGGCCCGGGCCCCAAGTATGTAATCTCTTGTCCTACTTTATTGATGTTCTTTTCATTAACTTTATCTTCTTCTCGCATTATTGCGGAGCAACTAGGGTAAGTGAATAGGTACCCGTGAGGACCCATGGGTCCTCCGAGGGTACCCATCTACTACCTATCCAAATTGGTGGGTACCGGCGGGTACCTTGCCTTAGCTAGCTCAGGCCTCGCTGGCTTGTTTTCTAAATGTACTGCTATATTACCGTAAAAATTAACTAATCAATCCCATAAAACCGTAACAAGCCAGCGAGGCCTGAGATCTAGTTATGCGAACAGGGGTCTCGTTTGGCACCTTGCCACCAAAATCGTCGAATTTCCTTCTAATTCCTTCCATTGTTTCGACTAAAACCATTTTTATATAAGAAGAAACTATTTTACAGCCAATTTACGTCCGACAAATTTAATACATTATATATACGTCGAATATAAGCTAACGTATATATAGGAAATTTCTTTTCCATTTTTTAGATATAAATTACGGTTAATAATGTTAGGTTTTGTCAGGTACAAGCGTGTATTCAGTATTGGGGTCAAAAACAGCTGTTGTTGTTCCTTAAGTCCTTGGACCGCGTCGGTCGGGGCTCATATAAGTGGATGTGGCTGGTCTAGTCCCCACCCTGAGCCATATGTAATCTCTGTGGCGTCCTGTCTAGCTTAGGACCCCTGATATCAACAGTTATCTGACAGGTTTAGGTCTGGGAAATAGGCGACCGTGACGGCCTTATAGCTGCGACAGCATAACCATTGGTCGTATTATTATGCACCGGATCTATCAAATATATTTTATATAGGAAAAGCCTGTATATTAATTTTTTCGGCCGTACGGGTTATAGTTATTACGTCGTAACCTTAAAAAAGTTCTAGACTTAATTAACCGGAACCTTTTTATGGTTACGACATAATAATTATAATTCGTACGGATAAAAAAAATTTAAAACGGATTTTTTTATATTAAATTATCCGTAAAAAATTTATAATAAAATAATATACGCGTTAATTACGTTATCGTAACTATAAGAAGGTTTTCGTTAAAAGGTTGGTATTATTCGTAATTTTTATTTTTTTATACTTTTATTAAATTAAATGCGATTTAAAAATTAAGTATAAAATTATAAGTTTTTTTAAAGTTATATATAATTATATTTTTATCTTATTTTATAATAAATTTATATTATTATTATTAAATTTTTTTTTTAAAAAAATTCGAAAATCTTTATAAGTTATTATTAAAGGTATTTAAAAAAAATTATAACTTAATATTAGGCCCTTTTTTTTAAGTTTATAATTTTTATGGGTTATTTTATAAGTCGATACTTAAAGTTATAGGTTTTAAAAAGCCTTAGTTACAGCTATGCCGTAGGCGTAGCCATAACCCTAAAGAGAGGGTGTTACGATTTAAAGGCTTGGCCTTTTAACAGACGGTCAGAGAATATGGAACATATTTCCGAAGTAGGTGTTAGGCTACGTAACTGGCTTAAAGGTTTTAAAGGATTTAGCGTTTTAAATCCCTTAAATTTACGATAAGCTTAAAAGATTTAACGAACTTGAAAATGTAAGCAATTTAAATATTTTAAACAAAAAAGAATATATATATATTTATTATTTTCTTTATAATTTAAATAATATTAGTTTATAATATAACTTAATTATTTAAATTTTTAAAATATTATTGTTAATATAAATCGTACGATTTAAATTTAATACTTTATTAAATTAATTAACCTTTATATATAATTAATTTTTATTTAATAATATTATTAACTTTAAAATAATATATTATACCGTTAATATATCGAATAGTATTTAAAATTTTATAATTTAATAGTATTAAAATAAAGTTAAAATTTTTTAAAATTTTTAAAATTATATTAACCCTATTTAATAATGTTACAGTACAGGAACAGAGGTTCCTGTCTTAGAGAAACCGGCCTTTGGAGCCTGGTATTTACCTCACTAAAATCAGGCCCTATTTTGGAAGTTATGGCTGCGCCTGCGGCGCAGCTGTGGCTAGGGCTGTCTAAAAGCTGTAGCTGTAAGTACCGACCTACAAAAGACCCATAAAAGACCCACAGAAATCATAAACCTTAAAAATAGGGCCTGATGGCAAATTATAATTTTTTAGCTCCGTTACGTACATTTCCATACAAATTTTTGAAAATTCAACTTAAAAACAGGCAAATATAATAATAATAAAAATTATCATAAAATGATAAAAATCGTGATTAAATGCAGCTTTAAAAGGGTTTTTTAACCGTATATATAACTTTCTAAATAAGGCTGGTTTGGCGGAGATATTAAAGAAGCAAATTAAAATTTCCGTTTTATATATCCCCTTTAACCGTAACGCCTTTATAGTTACGATAACGTAATTACCGTATATATTATTTCGCTATAGGCCCTTTAAAAGTAATTTAATAAAAGAAAAACCCGTCCAGTTATTTTTTTATCCGTACGGATTATAATTATTACGTCGTAATAAAAAAAGCGTTCGAGTTAATTAAGTCCGGAACCTTTTTAAGGTTATAACGTAATAATTATAATCCGTACGGCCGAAAAAATTAATATATGGATTTTTCCCATATAGAATATACTTAGGAAACCCGGTATACGATAATGCAACCGGTAGTTATGCTATCGCAGCCATAAGGCCGTTACGGTCGTTTATTTTCCAGACCTAAATTTAGCTATATTAACTATAATTATTTTCTAAAAAGATCGGAAAATTTCCTATATATATATTAACCTATATCCGACGTATACATAAAATATTAAATTTATCGGGCTTAATTTAACTACGTAATTATTTTTATTAATTTAAATCCTTAAATTTAGAAAAAAATTAAATAAAAAGTTAACGATTTTGTTAACGATGTGCAAAACGGACCCCTACTTCGTACAATTATAATTTAGGCCTCGCTGGCTCGTTACGGGGATTTGGGATTTGATTGGTTAATTTTTAGCGTTGTGGAGTGGTACTTGAGTGACTTTGAAGAAAATGAAAAACGAGCCAGCGGGGCCTGAGCTAGCTGAGGTAAATTGGGGTTTGGAATTGCTGATCTTTTGGTCTTGTGGCTAGTGTCGCACCCTCGCTTATCTCACAATCACACAGATCCCACAAATCCACGATATACTTATTAAATCCGAGGTGGATATATAACGGACGGTTTTTGTCAGATATAAGGGTCATCAGTGATGTTCCATTGCATAACTAGTTGCAGGCGCTCTAGAACGCGTATTACACTTTAATATAATTTATTAACGGAACATATATGGTCCGATCAAAAAGAGCCTTTCCGTATATAAAATGCTAACGTACCCCTATTAGCTAATACATCCCTTTAATGCCTTAACGCAATTACGGCGTTAATTATTACCTTTTATTACTTTTTAAAACCGTAATTATTTATTTTACTTTTTTTCCGGTAATTAAACACTTTTAATTAATTAATTTTTTATTTAAAATAATTTTTAAATAGTTTTTTTACTAATTTAAGGTTTTTATAATATTTATTAATTTTAGTAACTTTTTAAAATATTTAAAAAGTTCGTATAATAAGGCTTTTATTAATCCATTAATTAATATATTATCCGTAAACGTATATTTTACCTTAATTATTTTTTTTTATAATTTTTTGAAATTAATAATTATATATATTTACGTATCGTAATTTTATTTATAAAAAAATACCGTCGGTATTAATAAATTACATAAATTATTAATTATTATATTATATATTTAAAAGTTTTATATTTAAACCGATTTTTAATTTTTTAATTAATTAAAAATATAATAAATTTTTTTTATAATTTATATAAAAAATAATAATTCCGTTTCGGTTATGGAAATAATTATTATATTTTATTTATTTGCTTATTATTTTATTACTTTTTTAAATAACTTTATAATATAAATTTAAAAGTTTTTTTAATTAATCGTATTATTTGTAACGGCAGCCTTATGATCAAACCGTAAGGCTGGCAACCGTTACATAGAGCTGATAGCTGCTATATAAACTGGCCACCTGTTACATAGAAAGTAAGGATATTTGTAAATTTTTACGCACTTTGCGGCTTTACGTTTCTTTTTTTTTTCCTTTAGCTTAGAATATTCGTTTATAGCGCTAATTAATTAGTTACCATGTTATATTAATGCTGGCCGTAATATTATTTTAAGCTTTTTTTTTTTCGTTAACCTAGCGATTAATAAATAAGGTACTATATCTTTTTACGTCAAAACGTTACGACGAAAAATAACGCATCTTAAATTAGACCCAAAACTAAAACTTAAATTAATTAGCATTAAAATTAGATATCTATTAAGAAATATTACTTATTAGCCAGTTAACGTTCGGAGCGATTTAAATTAATTAAAGGTAAAATCGAAAGTACGGAAAACGACGAATACCTTAAAAAAACGGTAAAAAACGACGTACCGAAAAACGAAACCGAATCCTTAAAGATAAAAGGTTTATTAAATTAAAACCAAAATTATAATTACTTAAAAACCGATTTTAATAGATAATTAATTAACGAAATAGCTAACGACGACCAGGACATTTAGCAAAAATTTTAAAGATTTCGCGATAAAATCGTTCGCTTTTAGGCCGTATAAAATTATTATTTCCTTATTCCTTCCGACGACGTTAACCGTTTTTGCCGGGAAAATATAATTAATAACGTTTTCGGTAATATTAATACGTTTCGCTTTATCGGTATAATAACATAACTTATTTTCCGTAAATTCGTAAAAAATAATAACGCGAATTTTAATTATAACCGAAAAAAAAAGTTTACATTAATAACCCGGTAAAATTAAGCGGCGATAAAATTAAATTTAACGTTTGGGTCCATAAAATCGTAAATAAGTTTAAAATAAACAAATTAACCTTTCGGAACGAAAAAATTCGTATAATTTATTTAATAAGCTTTTTAGAAAAAAAAGCTAAATAAGTAATTAAAATTCGTTATTAATTAATTATACGACTTTTTTTTTTACGTAACCGAAATAATTAAAGTATTGGAATTATCGTATTATAATGCGAATTAAATTTTTGCTATTAAAAAAAAAAATTTTCCGTACTTTTTTTTTTAAACCCGGCAAAAATAAAAATATTTACGATTTTATTTTTAAATTTAACATTTTCGCTTAAAAGGTTAAAATCGCCGAAAATAATTAAAAGTAAATTTTATAAATATATATTTCCTTAAATTTCGATTTACGTTTTTTTAAAAATAGTTACGATTTTAACGTTATTTATAAAAAGTTTTATAATTACGTCGTTATAATTATTTATAATAATTAATTTGTTTCAGAAAAATATTAATAAAAACGTAAGCTTTAATTATACGAGCTTAATAATAATAAACCGAAAGATAAAAATAAAAATCCCGTCCGAATGGTAATTTTAATAAATCGAAAATTTCGAATAATACCGGCAAGCTTTTATCGGAAATTAAAAAAAAGATTTATTAAAAAACGGGATATAAAGTTAATAATTACCTTAATAAAAAAAATTATTACGATAAAAATAATAAAAAGTTCGTTTAATTTTAACAAATCGGAAAAAAAATAAAACCGTCGGAAAGTTTTTCGAAAATTTGTTTTATGTTAATAATAACGGAAATAAATAATTTTAAAAAATATAAATTTTTTATTAAAATTACGTAAATTTAAATAAATAAAATTAATTTACGTATTACCGTTTTTTATAATACCGGAATATAAACCTAATTTTTCGTTAATATTTTTTTATTAAATAAACCAAAAGACGATTATAAGTCCGTATTATCCGGTTAAAAAATTAATTTAATTATAAAATTACCGGAAATAATCCGCCGGCTAAATAAAAACTTAAATAATTATAATATTCGAAATTAACGGACGACGTTTTTCCGATTAAGTTTTTTAAATTACGGATACCGGATATAATATTTTTATCGGTTTTAACTAGATAAAAATATACGGCTTATTATTAAATTATAAAAATAAAAATATTATTTAACTTAATAATTTTTTAACTTTGGCCAAGTTTTTATTAACGATTAAATTTTTAATCCGATATTTATTAAATAGGTACGTTAATTTTAAAATTTAAAAAAACGTTAACCGTTATAACCGCGTTATAAAAAAAGCCGATAAATAATACCAAATTTCCCGACGTTTATGAAAAAAATTCGAAAACGATTATCTTTTAACGTCCGTATTTATTATTCCGTCGGATATATTAAATAAAAAAGATATATTAAACGTATATAATATTATGCCGATTATTTCCGTTATAAAAATTACTTAAAATAACGTAATTATCGTTTCGTTAACGAATAAATTAAAAATTAATTTTCGTACGGAATAATAAATTAAAATTTTATTATTTTAAATTTTTTTTTTTAAAAAAATAAAAACTTAAACGTTATAACGTTAATTATTTTATAAAAATAAAAAATATATAACGGTTAAAATTTTTTTTCCGAAAATAAAGATTTAAAATACGTAAAACGAATCTGGAAATTTTTATTAAAACTTTTTATTTATTTAAAAAGGTTTATTTCGAAAAAAAAAATTAATATTTTTTTAAATTTTCGATCCGGTTATAACGTAGTTCTAAAATTCGACCGGCCGATATTTATTTTAGGACCCTTAATTTATCGGACGTCCGTTTAATATTTTCCGTTAAAAGAAATAATAAATACATTATTAAAAATAAATTTTATTAAATTATATATATATAAAAAATACCGTTTTAATTTTATTTATTTTAAAATTATATTTATCGGAATGCCGGTTTTATATCGATTATTATTAAAAAAAAATTAATATTTAAAAAATTATTTTATTTTAAATTTTTTAATTAATAATATTATATTTAATTATCGAAACGTTAAATATTTTATTAGAATTAATATTATTTAAATATTTTATAAATTTCGTATTATTATTAAATCGGAATATTTAATAATATATAAAATTTATTAAAAAATATTTTAATAAAAAATATTTTTATTTAAATTTAAAATAAATTTTATTTAATAATAATCGTTTATTAATATTTAATTATATAAATCTTTTTAATTATTATATAAACGTTTATATTAATAACGTTTTAATTTATTCCGGTTTTAAATTTTTTTTTTAAAAATATTACGAAAAAATTATTTACCGGTTATATAAAATTAATTTTAAAAGAAATATTAAAAAGTTCCGGTTTAACGTTAAAAAAATAAATTATTTCGGTATTATTATAAAAACGGATATAAATATTTTTATCAATTTAATTAAAATTAAAATAATTTAAAAATAAAAATTTAAAAACTTTAATAATTATACCGTAATTTATTTATTTATAAAATTTTATAATTACGTACAAATATTTTATTATTATAAAAACGGTATAATTAAATTATTAAATTATTTATTAAAAATATATTTTTTCGAAATAAGATCCGAATAAAAACGAATTTTCGAAAAATTAAAACGGTTCGTTTATGTAACGGCTAACTAGCTTAACTAACTATTTGTAACGAACCTGTCATATATCCACCTGGAGGTATAAGCAGTATCCGAAATGGGGGTTCTTGATTTGTAGGTAATAATAGCATAATAAATAAGGTGTTCGTTAAAAAAATTTGCAAACTTTTCCTTTAATTAAAAAACGGTATAATTACTTTTAGTTAAAAGCTTAAATTAATAACTAAAAAACGAAATTAAATAAATATTATTTATATAAAAAATCGTCCGTTATATATATTTATTTTAAATTTTAATAAATATATCGTAGATTTATATAATTTATATAATTTACGTAATTTAATTTAAAATTATTTAAATTATTTAAATCCATTAAATTACTTAAACCTTAACGCGGAAAAATTAAGCTTTTTCTTATCCGAAATTTACCCGGTCGGAATCTTTCTTAAAAACTTCCGAAAATAAACTTTTCCAAAATAAAAATTTTTATTTTTATATTATAATATTATTTCCCTTTTTTAAAAATTTTTATTTTAAAAACAAAACTATAAATAACTTTTTTATTATTTGTTAAAAAAGTTTCTTTTAAATTTCCTTTAATTAACTTTATTATAATAAGTTATATTTAAAAAAAAAAAGGAAAAAAAAAATTACGTCCGAATTAACGTAATTTTCGAAATATTCGTATTAAATTAATAAAAATATTCGGTATTAAAATATTTTCTTATTTTAATTATATTTATTTTAAAAAAACCGATTATTTTTTTATTTAAGAAAATTAAAGTTATAATTATTATATTCGTCGTTAATATTTATCTTATAACGTTTTAATTATAAATTTTTTAAAAAAAATAAACGAAACTTAAAATTATTTATTCCGAAAATAATAAAAAACCGAAAATAATTTTTTGGCATTTTAAAAAATTATAAAAAAAAAATAAAAGGTAATAAAAAAAAAGTTAATTAAATTATGACGTTAATAAAATAAAGAATCGGCAGAATTTATTAAAAAATTAAAACGTTTACGTTTTTAATAAAATCTTTTTAAAAAAAAGGTTTTTAAAATATTAAAAAAAAATTTAAAATTAAATTAATTAAAAAAATAAGAAAAATTAAAAAAAAAATAACGTTACGTTAAAATAAAATAAACGTAATTTATTTTTAAAATAAATATTACCGTAAAAACGTTTATTTTTTTTAATTTAAATACCGAAAATCCGGATTTAAGCGGAAAATCGTTATCGTTTACGACCTTAATTATATTAAAAACGGTCGGTTAAAACTTTGCCGATAAAAATCCTTAATTAAATTTATCGCGTTCGTTAAATATTTAAATAATTTTTATATATTATTTTTAAATAAATACTTTATTTATTTAACCAGATATTAAATTTTATTTTTAATTATTTTAAAATTTAATATTTTTTCGATTTCGTACTTATTATTATTTTTTTTAATTTCGAAATTTTTTTTAAACGGAACGTTTTTTAAAATTAATTTTAATAAAAAAATATGAAATATAAAGTATATTTTTATATTTTTAGGTAATAATAATTTATAATTAATTTTCGAAATAATTTTTTCGATTTTAAATAAATTAAATTTTTTAAAATTAAATTTATTATTCAGTTTTTTCGTTTTAATTTAGGAAAAATTTAACGTTACGTTTTATTTTTAATATAATAAGTAAATTTTATTTCCTTTCGTTAAAATTAATTTTTTAATTTTTTTCTTATTATAATATTAGGTTATTTTTTATTATAAAAATTATAATTTAATTTAAAATTTAATTTATATCGTTTTAATTTTTATTATTATTATTTTTGTTCGTAAAATTATAATAATAATAATTAATATTTTATATATTAATTATTTTAATTAATAAGTCGTTATATTATATTTATATACGGTTATATAAAATAATATATTTATATTTTTATTAACGGATATATTATAAATTATTTACGTAAATAATAAAAATTTAATTTAATTATTTTATTAATAATTAATATAATTTCGAAATTATTATTTTAAGATTTAATTTAATCGTTCCGTTTAACCGTTTATTTGGAAATAATAAATTATCGAAAACTTAAATTTAATATCGATTTGCTTAAAAAAATTAATACCGAATTTAGATATAAAAAGTTTATTTCGATTAAAAATAATTTTTTTTAGTATTTTATATTTATTAAAATAATATCGAATAAAAGCATAAATTAATTATTTTATTATTACCGTTTTTTTAAAGGATAAAAAATATTTATATTTAATAAATTTATTAATAATTATTTATACCGTATCGTACTTAATTTTAATAACGGAATTTTTCGATATAAGGAAATTAATAATAAAATTTTAAGTTATAATATTTTATATTTTATTAAATATATTTATAAATTATAATAAATTATACGGTTTATAATAAATTATTTTTATTTTATTATAAATATTATAATTTTTAATTATTTATTTAATTATTTAGCAAAATTTTAGAAAATTATATTTTTTTTAAAATTATTTAATAATTTTAAATATTTTTTGGTATTTATATAAGGAATTTTCGTAAAATTTTTTAACGAATTTTTTTTGTTATTAATAAAAAATATAAATTTTGCTGCGAAATAATAATTAATTTTTATCGTTTTTTTTAATTATTTAATTTTTTTTTATTTTTTTAAATCGTAAAAATTTTTAAATTAAGTTAATTTTTTAAAAATAAGTTACTTTAAGGTTACGTATAATTATATTATCTTATCGTTTTTACGATATAATATTTATATATATCGTTTAAAAATTTTTAAATTATAATTTTTTTTTCGGTTTAAAATATTTGTTTAAATATTTTTTTTATTTTTAATATAATAAATTTTAAAGTTAAATTTAAATAAAAAAATTATTTAATTTTTATAACGTTTATTTAATTTTTAGGTAATTATAAATTTGGTTAAATTTTTATAATTTAAATAAATATCGAATAATTTTTTAATTTTATTAAGGAATAATTTTTATTTTTTAAATATTAAAATAATTATTAATAATTTTTTATCGTAAATAGGATATTTAAATTCCGTATTTTTAAAGGTTTTAAAAAAATAAATTATTAAATATTATTTTTTATTATTTTTTAATTATTTTAAAATTATTTTAAAGGTATAATTTAAAATATTTATTTTAAATTATTTTTTTTATTATAATTTAATAACTTAATTATTAAGGCGTTAATAATTTTATTTTTAATTTTTTGAAAAATTTTTTTTATTTCCTTTAAAAATTCGAATTTTTTTTTTACGTATTTTTTGGTAATAAATTTAATTAAAGGGTTAACGAATTTGCCGTAATTTTATATTAAAGGCCGTACGTAACCGGTAAATTTTAGAAATTAACGAATATTAATAATAATAATTTTATTTAAAATTAATTAATTTTAACGGTTTTTAATTTGGAATTTTGGATCTGGATTTATTTTAAGGTAATAATAAAGTTTAAAAAATTTAATTTTTAAATATATTAAACGTTTTTTTCGGTATTTATTAATAAGTTAATTTTTTTTAATATTTTTAATATTTAAACGATATATTTTTTATATTTTTTTAAAATTTTTAAATAAATAAAAATATTATTTAAATAAACGAAAATAAATTTATTTAAAAATTTTTATAAAATAATAATAAATATATATTAAAAATTAATTAAAACGTTAATTAAACTTTATAATATAATTTTATATTCGTAATATTTATAAATAATCTTAAAAATAATTTTTTATTTTTTGCTTTTAATTATTCGAATTAAATAATAACCGTTTAATAAATTTAAAGTTATAAATTATTTAATTTTGTTAATATTTTTTTTATAATATTTATTAACGTTAAAAAATATTTATTTTTAATAATAATATCGTTAAATTATTTATAATCGTAAATTTATTAATATATTAAATTTTTATTTTTATTAATTTTAATTTTGTTATTTTTTATTTTTAATATTATTATAATTAAATACCTTATAAATAATTCGGATTTTTAAATATAATTTTTTTTTAAATTTTGTTAAAAACTTTTTTAAAAAGTTTTAATTTTTTTAAGGTTTATATAATAAATTTAATAAAGTTTTAAATAATATTTTTTTTTAATAAAAATTTTATAATTTTATTAATTATAATTAAATAATTTTTTTTTAATTTATTTTTTAAATAATTTTTTAAATTATTAATATTTAAAAGATACGGTTATTATAAAATTAAAAATTTTAATTTTTTTAATTATATAATAAATTTTATAAAATTTTTTTTAAAAATTATTTTATAAAATTATTTATTTTTTTTAATTAATATATGGATTATTAAAACGAAATTACGGCATTTTTAAAATAATATCGTATTTTAAAATATCGATAATATTAAAAATAATTCGTTTTAAATATTTTTATATTTAAATTTCGAATTTTTCCGTTTTTCGAAAAATTCGTTTATTATCGTAAATAAATAAATTTTTATTAATTATACGTAACTTATAAAATTATTACTTATATTTCCAAAAAATTTAATATTATTTAATTATTTTAAAAAAAATAAAGTTTTTTTTTATTTCGGAATTAATTATAATATTAAATATTTTATTTTTATAATAAACGGAAATTTCGATTTAATTCCGTATTTTTTTTTATACTTTATATAAAGTTTTATATATAAAAATTTTTCGGTACCTTATTTTCGAAAATTTTTACCGTTTTTTAATTAATATATTTTAAAAATTAAAAAATATTTTTATTTACGTATTTTCCGGATTATATATTTAATATAATAATTATTTATATATTTAAATTATTTTCGTTTACCGAATTAATATTTAAAAATAATTATTTTTTTTTAATTTTTTTTAAAGTTTTATATTTTATAAATTATTAAATTAAAAAAATAAATTTCCGAAAAAGGTATTTTTATAATTAAAAAGTTATATTTATCGTATAATATTAATATATAATATAAATATTTTTACGTTATCGTTTTTTAATTTTATTTTAATTTAAGGTATAAATAATAAAACCTAAAATAATTTAATTATTAAAAGGTTTTTATATATTTATACTTATTATTTAATTTTATAAATATTTTTTTATTATATTTTAATTAAAAATTATTATTTTTTTTAATTCGTTAATAAATAAAATAATTATAATTATAATAAATAATAAAATATAAAAACTTATAATTATTTATTAATTTAAAATATATTATATATTCGGAAAAAATATAATATTTAAAAAATAATTATTTATAATTATTAAAATTTTTTCGTAATTAACCGTTTTAATCGTATATTTTATATTTTTATATATCGAAATAATAAATATATTTTAACATAATAATTATTTTAAAATTCGTTCGTTTTAAATAATATTTATAAATTTTGGTTATAATATTTTTATAAATAATATAATTTTTATTATCTGGATCGTTATTTTTAACCTTATTAATCGTAATAATAATAAATTCTTAATTAATAAAAATAATATTTATTTTTTTTTTATCCTTATTTTCGTTATTTATATCTTATTTAACCGTATAAATTTTTTTTTTAGGTTAAAAAATTTTATCCTTTTAATAATTTTTTTAAAAATTTCCTTTTTTCGGTAAAAAATAATATTCGCTTTTAAAATGACCTTTTTTGCCATAATTAAAATATTTAATTTTAAACTTATTTTTTTTAAATTCCGTTAAAATAATATTAATTTTTTTTTAAAATTTATTTTTTAATTTTTTATTATTATTAAAACGTTTATTATTATTTCGTTTGCCGGTACCTTTTTTTTTAAAATATCGATTAAAAATACGTCGGTCGGAAATAATAATTTTATCGATATATTTTTTAAAAAGTTTTTTTTTAAAAATTTTAAATATTTTATTTTTAATTTATTCCTTTAAGCCGTTATAAAAAAAAAAATAAAGTTTTTTTTAATAATTTAAAAACGGTTATTAATTAATTAAATTTAATTACGTATTTAATAATTAACGTAATTTATTTTAAATTATACATTTTTTTAACCGCGTATTATTATTTATTTATATTTTTATATAAAATTCGTATTTATTTTTTAAAATATTTATAATTATTAAAAACATAATTAATAACGTTTAAATAATTATCGGAAAAATTTATTAAATAATTATTAAAAATAAGTTCGAATTAATCGAATATTTTTTTAATAAATAATTAAAAAATGGTTATAATTTTTTAGTAATTTTTTATTAAAAAATTTTTATATTATTTAAGGTAAAATTTAATTTTAATTAGGAATTTTTTTATATTAATAATTTTATTATAAAGCTTAAAAGTAATAAATTTATAACTTTTAATATTAAGTATTTTATAATAAATAAAAAAAAATATAATTTTTTTTCGTTTTCGGTTAAATAATAAAAAGATAAATAATTTAAAAAAAAATATTAAAATTTTCGGACGGAAAATAATTTTTAAAACCGTAAAATTTTTTTTTAATTATTAAATTAATTTAATATTTTTTTTTTAAAATTTTACGATTTTTTTAATTATAAAGTTTAATCGTTAATTAATCGTAAGCTTTTTTTTTTTCCGTTTTTACGGCGGGAATTTCCTTAATTTTCTTTTCGTATTTTAATTCCTTAAGTTATATTTTAATAATTTGTTTTACTTTTTTAAGGGTAAAAATTAATTATTGTTAAAAAAAAAAAGATTTTTTTTAACCTTTAATTTTAATAACTTTTAATAATATATTATTAATTAATTAAAAAATTTTTTTAATAAAAGGTAAATTATATAATCTGGTTATTAATTTTTTATTAATTAATAATAAAAATCGAATATATTATTTATTTATTAAACGTTATTTTATAATATCGTTTTTATTAAATTTAATAAAATTTATATTTAATTAAGTTTTAAATTATTCGTTAATTATTAATTAAAAAATTATTAAAATATAATAAATTTATTATATATTTATTTAAAGGTATAAATAATATCCGAAATAAAAATTTTTAATTTATAGGTAATAATAATATAATAAATAAGGTATTCGTTAAAAAAATTTCCGGATTTTTTTTTAATTAAAAAACGGTATAATTATTTTTAATTAAAAGTTTAAATTAATAATTAAAAAACGAAATTAAATAAATATTATTTATATAAAAAATCGTTTATTATATATATTTATTTTAAATTTTAATAAATATATTATAAATTTATATAATTTATATAATTTACGTAATTTAATTTAAAAATATTTAAATTATTTAGATCCATTAAATTACTTAAATTTTAACGCGGGGAAACCAAGCTTTTTTTTATCCGAGGTTTATCCGGTCGGAACTTTCCTTAGAGATTTCCGAAGGCAGGCTTCTCCAAAACAGGAACCCCTGTTTTTATACTGTAACATTATTAAACTTTATTATATTTTATAAATAAACGCGTTTTTTTTATATATTAAATCCGATAAACCGATTTTTTTTTTATTTCGATATTATTTTTTAATATTAATCTAGTAAAAAAAATATTACTGCCGATATCTTATTACAAAAAACGGTCGATTTATTTATATTTAAGGCCCGAAAAAAAGGAATTAAACTTTAATTTTACCGGAACGATTAAATTTTTTTATCGTTATTATTAAAAAAATACCGATTAAAATACGATTCGAAAATATTACGCAAAATATCGATATAATAAATCTTATTTACCGTAAAAACGAAACGTAAAATTTAAGTAAAAAAAATAATAAATTAATAATATCCGAAAAAATAATTAATAACCGTATTCTTTTCCGTATAATTCTTGTTTAAAAAATTTACGTATTTAAAATATTTACGTATTTTAATTAAAATAAAATAATTAAGATATTAATATAAAAATATATTTGGTCCCGGTTGAAGTAAAATATTCGATAATATATCCGGAACTTTTACGATTATTATGGGAATAAAATATTTCGAAATAAAGTTCCCGAATTGTTTTATTTTAATTTATTTTAAATAATATTTAAAATTACGTCGTTATCGACGAAAAAAATATACCGAAACTTCGTTACGGTTATAATTATATATAAACGTTTATTAATAAATTTAATAAAATTATAATAATTTTATTAAATAAAAAAATTAATATTACCGAAATTTTAATTAACCGATATTATTAATATTTATATCGTTTTTTTAAAATATTTATTATTTAAATTAACGATAATATAAAATAATTTATTTTTTAATTTTTAATTAAATTAAATAAATTTATCGGTATAAAATATCGTTACGGAAATATTTTATATCCGTAAATTTAAAAAATTATTAAACTTATAAATTAAAAATTAAATTAACGTTTACGTTTTTATATTAATAAATATTAAAATAATTAAAATATATATATATTAACGTTAAATTCTGCATATAATTTATTACAATATTTATCCATTAATATAATTTCGTTAAAGTTTATATTAAATAAAAATATCCGAAATTTATTTGTATTAAATTTAAATATAATAAAGGTAAAAACCGAATTAATTTAACGGATATTAATAATTATTAAATAAATTAAAAACGTTTAAACGTTTACGAAAAAAACCGTATTAAAAACGTAAAAATATTAAACGGCATAAGTTAATAAAAAACGTTATTTAACCGATTTTAAAATTAACGATAAAATCTTTTTCCGTAAAAAAGATTTCGTAATATAAGTACCGATTATTCGTTTAAATTTATAATAAATATAACTTTTTAAAATTTTAAAAAAACGTAAATATAATTTTGTTTTGAATTTATTACCAAATTATAAAATAATTAATTTATTTTACGTTAATCGGTTATATAAAGCCGATAATAATCCGTTATTTTAATAAACTTAAATATTACCGTTATTTAAAAATATTAACGGTAAATTAAAATTTAAAATAAAATAAATCGAATAATTAAAATTTAACGGTCGTTATAAAAAGTTATAATATTAAATTAAATAAAAAAATTACGATTCCGACGAAATATAATATTTTGTAATTAATTTTAAAAACGTTCCGATCGTAATAAAACGATTTTATACGGAATACCTTAAAATATTTAAATTATCGGTCCGCTTATAAAAATGGATACATATAACGGTTATTAACGAAATTAACGAAAACTATTTTAATAATAATCAGGCCGTAAAAGTAGGAACCGGATTAATAAAAAAAACGGTATTTCTAATTAACAGAAATTTGTATATTTTTTTTAATCGTATATAAGTTTTTAGGAAGGGGTAATATAACGGTAGCCTTACGATCAAACCATAAGGCTGGTAACAGTTATATAGAGCTAACAGCTGCTATATGGACTGGCCACCTGCCATATAAAGAATGGGGATATTTGTAGATCTTTACGCATTTTACGGCTTTGCGTTTCTTTCCTTCTTTTTTTCAGCTTAAAATATTCGTTTATAGCGCTAATAAACTAGCTACCATGTTATATCAATGCTGGCCGTAACATTATTTATAAAAAAAACGTTATTTTAAATATTTAACGAATTTTTACCACCGAATTATAACGTTAATATTTTAGTTCCGATTAAGTATAAAATAATTTTATTAATAACTTTAAAATATATATTATTAAAATTTAAATTAAATCGGGTAAATTAAAACACCATAAAAATTATATTAAGTCGCATATTAACTGTTACGTATAAAATAAAACCGATTTCTTTTTTAATATTTATTAACTAAACTTAAATAACTTAAATTAAAATTCGGTAATAATTCGACGTCCGTTATTTATATATTTAAAAAGTTCTTTAATTCTTTTATTAAATTTATTTTTAATTATTTTGATACCGAAAAGTTATTATAAATTTTTACCTCTTATAAAAATATACCGTTACCATTTTTATTAAACCAATTAATTAATACAGTTTTAATCTTTTTTACGATAAACCGTAACGATATTATTTATATATAAAAAATATTTCTTGACGAAAAAAATAATGAGGTTTATAAAAAAGGGAATTAAATTTTAATTTTTTAAACATCTTAATAAAATCCTTTTACCATAATAAGAATAATTCCTTTAATTTATATAATACCTTTCTAATTAAAAAGATTTTATTATATTATAAATAACTTAGAAATATTTTTATAAATATTTAATAACGTAAATTTGCGTTAATAAAGGCGTTTATAACGTTATATTGCTAAAATTTTAGGTTAAATTTAGCCGTAATAACGATTAAAATTCGAAATATCCTTTTAATTAAAATAAATGCATATCTATTATTATAAAAAATTTTAAATTATTAATCGTTTCGTATAATAAAACGTAATTTATATTTTTATAACCGGCCGTATTTATTAAACTTATAAATATATATTTACCTATACCTTAAAATTTATTTCCTTTTAATAAAAAATTAATTAACGGTTTTTTAAAATTATATTTTTTTATAACTTTATAAATAAATCTTTTCGGTTTTACGGAATAATTTTTTTTAACGGATATATAATTAATTTTTTATAACCTTATAATATTAACAGTAGGTTAGGTTTATATAACCGGTTTTGCGATTTAAAGATTATATTATATTTTTTATATCGAAATTTTTCCTATTAAGGTAATACGTATTTCGGATAAAATCTTTTTAAATTTCCGTAACTTACCAGCCGATTATCGATCGTATCAATAAAGTAAATTAATCGTTTTACGTTAAATGCGGCTTTTTATATTTTATAATTATACCGATAACTATTTTTTCGACGCGGAACGTACGGAAAACTTACGTTTATAATCCGTAAAATACTTTCGTTTTTACCGTTATTTTAGGTTAAATAAAACGATAAGAACTTAGCGCTACTTTTTTTTTTCGCGGGCGTATTAATTATAATAATTATAAAAATAAACATTAATAAAGGTAATAAACTAAGGAACGGAAATGGTTCGAATATAATAATCGTATAAAGGTAATTAATTTTATATAAGTAAGTTTTTTTTTTTCCTATTCCGTACGTTTTGTACGTTTATATTATTCTGGAATTATCTTTTTTATTTAACGGTAACTAAATCGTTTCGTTTAGGGGTTATATATATATATATAAGGTAAATATTGGTTTAATTAGGTAATTTTATTTATTGGAATAATTTGCGTAATTTGTTCTCCGTAATATAAAAAAAAATTTTTAAGTTTTTAATATTATTTAAAAAAAAATCTTTCGTTAAATTATATGTTTCGAATAATAATAATTTTGTTAATTAATAAGTTTTAAATTTCGTATATATTCGTTCAGTAACCGATAAAAAGATTTATTTTATATTTTAAAATTTAATTTTTTTTTTTAAAAATTTATATCGGTAATAATTATAACGTAAGTTATATAACCGTATATTCGTAAGTAGGTTCATTAAAGTTTTCGATTAAATATTATAACGTTATTTTTTTACGTTAAATAATTATAATAAATTTCGTATAGGTTTTATTAAAAAAACGTATTTAAAAGCATGATTATATAAGTATATTATTATTTTGAAATATATACGATTAAAAAAGAAAATAACTTAATACCATTTCGGATCGTAATCTTTTTTTTAAATTATATTTTTAAGCGCTTTATACCCCCGTTTTGGGCCTAGGTATACGGTATTAAGGGCTTAAATTTACTTTTAAAAAAAGGTAACTAGAATATATTTTAAACTCAAAAATTTTTAAAAATCTTATTATAATATTCGAATATTTACGGAAAACCCTTATTTTGATTTTTTAAAAAGTTTAAAAAATATCGGAATATCGTAATTAATATATTTTACTTTCGATTTTTAAAGTAAATGTTTTAAATAAAGTTTAAGTATTTATCGGTTGTAAATATAACGGATTTATATCCTTCCGGGCTTTTTTCCAAATTTCTAAAGTCGATAACGATTCGTTATTTTAATCGGGAAATTTTTTTTTCAGTTCGTAACGTATTAACCTTTTGGTTTTCGCCTTATTATATATTTAATATTCGACTGTTATAAAATTTTTTAAGCGAACTTTCCTTATATAAAATTATAATTAAGCGATTATTTCGGGCTTTAAGTATTTTAATTTTAATATTATATCGTACCGTTACCGGTTTACGGTAATTTTATTACATACGAATTAACGTTTTATTTATAAGTAACTAGGGTTATATAAGGCATCATTATGTTAATACTTTCGGTAACGAATTAATTAAATTTATTTGTTAACGTAATAATTATTTAATTAAATTTATTTCGAATAAAATTATTTGTTTTCCGGTTATTTTATTAATGTTTTTTTTTTCCGGAATTGCCGAAGAAATACCAGATTATATATAAAGTTTTCACAATACGTTACGTTATATAAATAGAACGTCTTTAGGCTTATAAGGCTTTAACATAATATATTTATTATTTTGTATTTATTAATCGGAACGAAATTTTTCCTTACGTATATTCCGTCGTTTTAAATCGTTATTTTATAATTAAGGAATTTGCTAATAAAGTTAAAAATATATATCGTAAATTTTAAAACCAAAATGGATATATGTCTTAAAGGGTAAAACGTAACGTTTATTATATTACGTTAATTAAAAATTAAAAAGTACGTTAAAAATCGTTTTATTTTTTTTAGAAATTAATGTTCGATAAATAGTTATTTTTTTTAAAGATTAATCGGAAATAATCCGATTTTAGATTAATACTAAAATTTCCTTATTAAACTTAAACTTTGCTGGAATTTTTTTAAACAACGCATAATAATATTAGGATAACTTATGCCTAAGATTTTGGTACGTTTTATACCTAATTCCTTATACGTTTGATTTTTGGCGTTTCCGCGTATTATTATTATTATTTCGGTCCGTTTAAGAACTTTTATAACTACCTTATTTCTGTTTTTTTTAAAGATTTTATTACGTAGTTAATCATTAATATCCTTAGTTTTTTTGTAATTAGGATCGTCCTAACCGAAAGGGTTTATTAGGGCTTTATAAAAATCAAAAAGGTTACTTTAACGTTTTTTACTGATTATTATAAATTCGTTATAATTTAATAACTTAAAAAGTTAACTTTAATTTTTAGGTAATAAATCGTTCCTTTTTCGATTTTATCCCGCTTAAAAAATATAAATAAATTCGATTAATTAAGTATAATCGGTATTATTATTATATATAATTAATTCGTCGAAATAACCGGCATAATTATTTCGGAAACCTTATAATATTAATTTTAAGTTATAATTTTTCATTATTTCGTTATTTATTTATTAAATTTTTTAATAACTTTCGGGGCTTACTTTAATCGTTTTTCGTATTTATGTTTAATATTTATAAATAATCCATTATCGTAAATTTTTCCAGGTTGTTATAATTTGGCATATTAAATTTTAAGATCGTTATTTGGGCTTAAATAAATTTATTCAATTAATAAAAAACTATTATTTAGAACTTATTTTATAAGTTTGTTAAATTTTTATCGGAAGGTTTTATATTTTCGATTTAAATAAATATAAGTTATAAAGTTCTAGTTATAAGTTTATTTATTTTCGGTCGTTATTTCGAAAGTATTTATCGGATGGCCCGTTCGATTAACCTTTTTAATTTATATAATTTTTTTTAAAAGATAAATTAACTTCCTGCGTTAATTGGCGAAATTATTTTTTTAGATAAAAGGTTATATCGGGCGACGTAGATTTAATAAGCCATAAAAAGTTTTGATCAGAATTAATATATTCCCATAAATTATATTTTTTAATTTTAGTTTTAAATACGTTTTTAAATCTATCCTAGTTCTTAGAACCATTATAAATAATTATGGACGTTATCGGTACGCTTATTGTTATGGCTAATAAAAGATATAAATAATTATTATTAATATATAACTTATATCGTTTTAATAATAATTAATTAATTAATACTAATGCAAATTAAGCGATTAAGATTTTTAATTATCAGATATAAGGGTGTTATGACCAGAAGCCTTGGCTCAGTGACAAACGGTCGGAGGTCGTAGGACAGGTCTCCGATGTGGGCCCCTAGGCCACCAGGGTCACGTGATGGGCTCGATGAGCTCGAGACGCCTAAGGGGACTTGGCACGTCGAGCCAGTCGAGCCGGGACAATGACTCGAGATAGCTCGACGAACTCGAAGGGGTTTGACCACCAAAGGAAGGGTAGAGCCAGGTCGAGCCAGTCGAGTCAAGAGTAGCATATATACGCTCGTTATTTTCCTATAGTCTAGATAGCTTCAGCTTGTAATATAACTTGGTTACCCAGATTACCTTTGACATTTGCTATTACCAGACGTGACTATACCTTTAGTCTATTGTTCAGATTTCCATAGTACTACTGCTAACATAAACCGTACGACTAGGGTTTAATAGTTGGTTAAGCCAGTCAGCCGTCACAAAAGGGTTATTAATAATGTTCTATTACATAACTAGTTACAGGCGTTTTAGAACGCGTATTATACTTTAATGTAATCTGTCCACGGAATATATATGGTCGGATCAGAGGGAGCCTTCCCGTATATGGAGTGCTAGCGCACTCCTGCTAGCTGACAGTCTCCTATATAAATAGTACCTATTTAATTTCGCTCTTTAGCTATTTATCTAAGTCTTTAATTAAAAGCATCGTTTTCCACTTAAGGAAAAAGTCCGCAAACCTTTTTAACGAACACCTTATTTATTATGCTATTATTACTTACAAATCAAGACCCCCATTTCGGATACTGCTTATACCTCCAGGTGGATGTATAACAGGTTCGTTACAAATAAATCCAGATTAATAAAATTAAAATTAAGTTTAAAAAATCCGAATTTTACGATAAAAAGAATAACGTATAAAATTTTCTTATTTAAGTATATATTTATTTCATTTTAAGATAATTATTTGTAACGGCTAACTGGCTTAACTAACTATTAAACCCTAATCGTACGGTTTATGTTAACAGTAATGCTATAGGAATGTAAATAATAAATTAAAGGTATAATTATATTTAATAATAATAAATATTAAAGATAATTTAGGTAATTAAGTTATATTATAAGCTAGTAATATTTAAATTATATGAAAATAATAAATATATATATATTATTTTTGGCTTAAGGTACTTAAATAACTTAAACTTTTAAATTTGTTAAAATTTTTAAATTTATCGTAAATTTAAGGAACTTAAAACGTTAAAGTTTTTAAAATTTTTAAGTTAATTACATAATTTGAAACTTACGTCGGAAATAAATTTTAAATTTTTTAATTGTTTATTTTTGGATTAAGTTTTTAAGTTATAATATAAATTTTTTTTTTAAATTTTTACTTTTAAAAATTAATTAATTTATTATATTTATTTAATAAATAATTTTTTCTATATATATTATTTTTAAATTATTTTAATTATAATATTTAACGTAATAACGTTTTAATTTAATCAAAATAAATTAAAATATTTAATATTGTTATATTTTTTTATATTTCGTATTTTTATTATAAATTTAAACGGAAAGTTTATAAAGTTTATTCCGATTTTAAAAAATATTTTCGTTATATCGAATATAATAATTTTTACGATTTATTTAATTTTTTTATTTTTAAATATTAACGATTTTTGGATAAAAAAACGGTTAGAACGTAAAAAAAAAAATAAGCGTAAAACGTTTTTCGTTTTGCCGTTAATAAATTGGACTATTTTTAAAAATAATATAAAATTTTACGTTATTACGGAATTAAAATATTACGTCGTAATATTTAAGGTATTAAAGTAATAGAAAAGTTTAAACGATTAAAAAAGGCGTAATAATAACTAGAAATCGAATTGGCCGTTTTCGTATAAGTTATTTTTTTGCCGATTAATTATTAAAATTAAAACATATTTAATTTTAACGTTTCCGGTATTATTGGTAAAAGTTTTTTAATAAGTATTAAGCTTTTGAAAAATTTTTTATATATTTTTATATATTTTTTAATTTTAAATAACTTTTTTATTTAATTAAATATTATTATTTTCCGGTTTTTTTTAATATTAAGAATTTGTTTAACTTTTTATATTAATACGTTTTTTATTATTTCCTTTTTTCGTCCCGTATTTATTTAAATTATGTCCGTTATTAATTTTAATTTTGGGGGATAATTTTAATTAATAATTATTTTTAAATTTTTTTTTTATAATTTTATATAATTCGATATATTTAAAATTAAGGTTTTTATTAAGTTATTTAATTTGGATATTTTTAGTAATTAAGTAAATTTTTTTTAAGAAGTTAATTCTTTTAACGTTTTTTAATTATAATATTTTATATTTAAGTACGTACAAATTTAAGTTTTGTTTTTATTTTTATATATAATTATTTAAATTTTTTTAAAATAAAAATTATTTTAATATTAATTAAATTTTTTTTTTATAAATTTCGGTAAATTTTTGGTATAAAATTAAAATTTACGTTAATAAATATTATTTTAATATTTTCATAATAATTTATATTATAAATTAATTAAATTATTAATAATTTTTTAACCTAATTATTTTGTTTATAATTAATATAATATCGTAAATAAGTTTCGAATATTTAATTAACTTTTTTTATTTAATTATCCGTTTATAGTTTAAAAACGTTTAAAAGTTTATAAATTAAGCCTAATTACGTTATAAGGTTTTGTTAAAATTTTAAAATAAAAATAATATTTTTGTCAGATATAATTTTTATCGGAAATCCGTATACGTTAATAAGGTATTTAAAAAAAATATACGTTAATTATTTTGCGTTTATATTTTTATTAAATAATAAAAAATATAAAAACTTTATAAATTAATTTATAATTATAAAGATATTATCGTAATATATATCCGTTATTAAGTTTTATAATAATAATAATTTAATAATAAAATTAAAAATAATTAAATTTTATAATCGATTTATAATTAATAATAATTATAATTTTCCGTATAATTTATAATATCGTATTTTAGTTTCGTTATATAAGTCGTATTTTCGTAAGATTTTTTTTATTATTAACTTTATTTTAGGAAAATAATATGTACGTTATAACTATTTTAAGGTTCTGTAAACTTCCGGGTATCCGTATAACTAGTATTTATATATTTTGCGTATTAATTTTTTTTGGTATTTTTTTAGTATTTGGGTTTTATCGGTTTTCTTTTCTAGTAGGTAATCGTTATATTATTAGATTTTTTGGTATAAGTTAAATATTGTTTTTTTGGTTATTACGATTTGTTTTAATTTTATATATCCTTTTTTTATTCGGTCGAATATTTAGTATAAAAATTTAAAAAAAAAAATTTTTTAGGTTTGGTCGTTTATTAAAAACGTTTATGTTATTATTTTTTAACTTTTTTTTATGGATAATAACGAAATTAAATTCCGAAAGGTATTTTACGTAACGGAATTATCGTTTAATTAATTTTCGGATGATAATAAACCGGATAAGATTTTTATAATTTATATATATTTTAATTTAATATAAGTTTTTTTTAAAATAATATTTATATTTTTTAAAGGCGTTAATAATAACTAAAAATTCCTTATTTAAAATAACGTAATTTAATTTGCCTTTTTTTAATTTATAAAAATAAAATATAATAAGATATAAGTTATTTTAATTATTTTTATATCCGATTATTACGTTTAACGTATAATCCGAAATATCAGTTTTTAGTTTTATGGGACGGTTTAAGTCGTATATAATTAATATTAATTTCTTAATAATTATATTTTTAATTTTTTAAAAAGCTTTTTTTATTTCTGTTATTTATTAAGATAATTTTTTTTTAATTAAGTTAAATAAAAATATTACGATTTTTTTAAAGTTACGAATAAAATTTCGGTAATAGTTAACGAATTTAAAGAAAGTTTGAATTTCGGTAATTATAATAGATATTTTTTATTTTTAAATTATTAATATTTTTTTGGAATTTATTTTGATATATTCTGGGATAATAACGTATTTTAGATATAATACCTTTTGTTTATGGAATTCGTTTTTTTGGCGTTAATTAAAAAATTAACGTTTTATAGGATTTAAAAAATTTTGTAAACGTATTTTTTATGTTTTTTTTCCGAATTTAAGTAAATAAAAATATTATCGAAATAATAGATAACAAAAATATTAAGGTATTTACGTAATATAAAGTTAACCGTTTTTTGGAACGTTACGGATACGTTAATAAGCTCGAACGGTATTATTAAATATTCGTATAATCCGTATTTGGTTTTAAAGGTTATTTTTTATTCGTTTTTTAACTAAATACGAATTAAATTATATTTATTTCGTAAATTTAAGATAATAAATTATCTGGTTCCGTAAAGGCGATTTTTTATTTTAGTGATTAAAAATAAAGGTATACGATTTTTAACCGTAATATTATTTAGTTATTAGTAATTAATTATTTACCGTAATTATATATTTTGGTTTTGGTACGAAAAATATAGGGTATTTTGTTAATAATTTGAACCGTTTAATATTTTTTTTACCTTATTTGTTTTCGAGGTATTTTCGTAATATATGTAATTTTTATTAATTTAGGTTATATATGGGATAAAAGGTAATTATTTTGTTATTTTTTAGGATTATTTCGTAATTTTATTTATTATATTTTAATAATTTTATTTCGATTTATTCCTTAAAAAACTGCTTATATTTATGATATTATGGTAATATTTTAACCATTTCTTTTTGGCTTTTAGGGTTGGTGTTCTAAGTTGTTATTTATTTCGTATAGCCGTGCCCTAATAATGGTAATAACGCGTCGTATATATCTGTCCCGTTTTTTTTTCTATATGTATCGTATTTTTTTAGGTGGTAAGGTTTTTGTCGTATTTTTATGTTCATATTTGCTTTCGTTATCGTTAGTTAAGTAATAAATTTTTTTTCTTAAATCGTTTTTATTAATGAAAGGTAAAATAAAATTTATTTGGCCAGTTTTTTAATTAATTAAGGGATTATATTAATATAATTATTTTCTGCCGAAAATTATGTTATAATTTTGTATTAAAATAATATCGAAATTAATGGTTTATTTTCGTTTTTAAATATAGGTTTCGAAGTAATTAATTTCGCGGTTAACTTATCCGTTATTATAGGTAAATTTGATACTTTTTGTATTTTTAATTTTGTAAAGTTCGGTTTTATTTTTTTATAATAAACGTAATTCGTTAATTATTTCCGGTTTGATATAATTTGGATCGGTTCCGTAATTTATTATAATAGTATATTATTTTTTTCCTTTTTGTTATCGTATATCAAGCTTTTTTAAGGGATATATATTAACTTTTTTTATTTTTATTAATTTATAGCTTTTTTATAAGTAACGTTTTTTTTAGGGTTTATACCTGTAATTACTTTAATTTTTTTTTTGTCGTTGCAGTTAAGTTTTTAATTTAAGGATTTTCTTTTATGTTATTTTATTTAATTTATTAAGTTAGTAATTTGTTTTTTAAAATTTTCGGTTTTTTCCGACCAGTTTGTCGTTATGGCTTATTTTTTGTTTGTTGTTATCGGTTGATTTTGATACCCCTGGCGTTCTTAATATTAGATGTGATATTAGGTTATTTTTATTAAGCGTTTTCCGATTTCTTTTCTTATTTTTTTTTCCGGGGTTGTTAACGTAAATACGTCGGAAATATAAGTTATTTATTATTTTTTATTATATTTTTATTACTGTTTAATAAACCTATTTTTTTTACGTTTTATGGTCGTATTATTCGTAATAATATATAAAATCTTATTCGGGATAATTTTTTTTTCGGCCAGCTTTTTAACGTTATAATAACGTCGATATTATTTTGCGTAATTATAATACGTAAGTATTTATATTATTTTTGGTTTTCGGGGTCGTTTTTGGTTTAAGTTTAAAAATCGAATTTTTACTTATATATTCGCATAAGTCTTTATTAAATATATTTTTGTTATTTTTCGTATCGTAAGTAATAAATTTTTTTATTATAAATAACGTATAATTTTTTATATCGATTAGGTTTTTTTTAGTATAAGGTTTCGTTTTAACTTTAATACTTTTTAATTTATTTATTTAATTTTTATTATTTTTATCGTTATTATTTTTTTCATTACGTACGAAATATTGATTTTTCTGGTATTAACTTTTTTTATTTTTTGTATTTTTGTAATTATTAGATAACTGTTAATTTAATCGTAACGGTACGTTATCGGGTAATTACGGCTTAAAAAAATCCTTTAACTTTTCGTAACTTTTTTCGTATTTTTAAGGGTAAGTTAAAAATTTTTTCCCTTTTAATTATACCAAAATTACGGCTTTATTATTTTTATTTCTTAATTATTTTTCGGATATCGGGATTTAATTATTTTATTATTATTTTTAAAGGCCTTATATTAATCTTTTATATGGTTTATTTTATTATAATTATAATATTTAATTTAGCTTTAATTTCTTTTTTATATTATTTTTAACTTTATAAATTTTGAAATTATTTTATAGGCGGTAAAAAATATGTCGCGTTTTTTACTTAAGTTAATTTCCGTATACTTAAATTTAAGAATAAATTATTATTTTTTTTATTATCGCTTATATTATTAATTATTAATTTTTACGGCTTTTACGATATATTTGTTTAAGGTAATAAGGTATATTATTTTAATAATTTCATTGTTAACGTTATTTTTTAAATTTTTATAAAAAATATTAATTAAATTATCGTTTTTTTCGTTTATTTATTTTATTTTGGTTATAAGGTTTTTAAACGTTATTACGTACTTAAACGTTAATTCTTTTTATTTTAAATTAAAAATTTTTTAAGTTATAATTCTTTTTTCGAAATTAATATAATATTAAAAAAAGGTTTTAGTAATTTATTACTGGTCCGATTCTTTATTTTTTAAGTAATTTCGTAAGGTAAGTTTAAATTAATTTAAATTTTTTTTTTTAAAAATACCGTAACCGTAAAAATTTTATCGGCTTTATTAACGATTCTTTCGAACGGAAATAAACGTATATTTAGGTAAGGAAATTTTATACGTTACTTTTTTTATCATAAAATTCGGGTTTTTTAAGCTTAATTTTAATTTCGTTAATTCGGATAATATTAATTAAAACCTTAAAATATTAAATATTTTTTTCGAATTTTTTAATTATATTTTTATATTATTATATAATAAGTTTTTAAATATTATTTAATATATTAACGGTATAACGTATTATTTAATATTTAATTATATTATTAAATAAAAATTTATAACTTATAACGGTTAATTAATTTAATTAATTATTAAATTTTAATCGTACGGTTTATATTAATAATAATATTATAAAAATTTAAATAATAAATTAAAAATATAATTACGTTTAATAATAATATATATTAAAAATAATTTAGGTAATTAAGTTATATTATAAATTAATATTATTTAAAGTATAAAAAAATAATAAATATATATATATTATTTTTAATTTAAGGTATTTAAATAACTTAAACTTTTAAATTTGTTAAAATCTTTAAGCCCGTTATAAGCTTAAAGGGTTTAAAGTGCCAAGGTTTTTAAAACTTTTAAGCTAGTTACGTAACCTGGGACCTACGTCGGAGACAAGTCCCAGACTTTCCGACCGTTTGTTTTTGGGCCAAGCCCTCAGGTCATAACATTATTAACGTAACCGATAAAACTTTTTAAATTAATTTAAATTAAAATTAATTTTTTTTTAAAAATTAAAAATTAAATTAATATTAAGCTACCAAAGACTTTTTTAAATATTATGTTAATATTAAAAAAAAATTAAAGATTAATTTCGGAAGTTTTAAGGGAAAAAAGTTAACGTTTAAATACATATTAATATTTAATAATTTTATGGCCAAAATAAAATAAATAAGTTAAACAAATTATAAGTTAATTAATATTTTTTATTAAAGTTATACGTTTTATTATTTTCGATAAGTATATTATAAAAGCTGTAAAACTTAATAATCGATAATATAAGTAACAATAAAACCGAAAGGGGATAATTTATTTTTAACCCTAAATTTTTAAAAGTTAACTAAATTAAAAAGTACGATATAATTTTTATTACTTATAAAACGGTACCAGAACTTATGGAATTAAGGATAACCCGATAACGAAACCGATTTCAAGTTAAATGTTATAATTACGGCACAACGGGCCATTTTAAGAATTAATATAAAATATTTAAAAAATGATATCGTAAGTAAACCCTGGTACCTAAAAAAAGACCAGAAAATAAGAATATTAAAGCCGTTATTTTCGGAATATTTAAAAAAAGAGAAAATCTTAATTTATTTCCAAAAGTACGAAAAGGTTTATAAAAAGCTAAGGTATCTCCAACCCTTACAGCTACTTCTTGATTAAAAGCGTTAGCCACGGCTGCGCCGCAGGCGCAGCCCCAACCTCAAAAAGGGGGCCTGATCTCGATGAGGTAAGGTAAAATCAAATCTTGGCTTTCAAATCCGTCAAGCTATCAAATGGCTCAAATCCACCTATTTAGAATGACCAGATCCTTAGGCGGATAAATAGGCTCAATTAAAAGACCATTTGTTAGCATATGAGTGGTGGCTAAAGGAATTGGGTGTAAGGGGTGCCTAGGGCAACATATAGCCCAGACCTAGCTACTCACATACCTTCCCCATAACAACATCAATGAGAGAAACAGCGATATCCCGAATTGCAACGCGTTTCCTCACACCATTCATTTAGATCCTTTAACAGGTCCTGGATTGGGTGACGACAACCATGATCCAAACAGATTGCCTACAGCCGACACTTTCTTCGCGACTGAACCGCCCTGAATTGTGTAGGAGTCTCCAGTAGGGCGGAGAGTCAGGCGGCCATTCGAATCTCTTATAACTTGAGAAGGCGCCATCATTCCTTCCACCCAATGAGTAGTGCGGTCCACCGAGTTGGAATCCTTTCGGAAGTTCGTAATGTATGTTTGGTCAAAGCCATCCCATATAGTGACTATTCCACCCCCATAGAGGCCGATGACTGGAAGGCGGCCGAAGACGTCAGGGAGGAAGCCCGCACTTCTAGGCCCCATTGAGGTATGGACGCACTGGTCCCACGGACACGCCTGTCCATGCGCATTTTTGGGCACATTCCCGTTCACCGCGAGAAAGCCGCCGAAATTTGCAAAGGAAATGGCGCCCGCAGACACCATCCAGATTGCATTCAAAATGGCGCCGCTGACTGCTTCCTCCCTCCCTTTTATCTCCTTCTTAAGCCGGATCAACGCATTTTCCCGCCCCTCCCCGTATATGAGCGGCAGATATACGTCGAAAATGCCCAGGAGAGAGTATGCGGCGTCCTCCTCACGCGTGGTCTCCCGTCTCTCCGTCCATGACATCCTTTCATCAACGCTGAACTGAGATAGAGGACTTCCTACAAGAGCTTGAATGGAAATCCCTGTAGCGTCGTGAATCTCTTGCAGAAGTGAAATCCTATTCCCAAGTGGGTCGCCCCCCGCAGAAAAGAATTCGACAGACTTAGGAGCGAGAAGCTCTTGGAGCGTCCAGCCCCGAGTAAACCATCTGCTGTTCTGAAAGGCTGGTTTCCATGCCCGCTGAGAGGACAGGTCGCTTCCGACTAAGTCACCGACGAAAACATCGGATAGATATACGTAGCATTTATCCGCCTTCTGGTACCACTGGAACATGGAGTTGACGGCTTCCGAAAGCTCTGCGCTGCTTGATTTATCGATGCAGCAGGTGTCCACCCAGAAGAACTGCAGGCCGTCCTTCGCAGCCTGCTTTCCGCAAAAGGCAAGCTTGCGATAACCCGTCTTGTTCTTGCCCGCACCATCCGTCAAGTCTTTAAAAGTAACTTCTTCGTGATCCGCTCCCCAGGTATGCGAAAGAATCGCATATCGAGGGATGTTCTTGCCAGAATATTCGGCTAGGCTGAATCCGCCGTTATCTTCGAGCCGCAAAAGACGCATGGTGAGAAGACTGTTAGCGAGCTTTCGCTTAGGAAGGCACCGGAATGGTCGTAAGACATTCAAGAGTTGAGCTGTATTATCTATTTAAGCTGAGTTCTGGTGTATCCGTCCCACATGGCCTCAGAGATATTGAGTTACAGGTGATTGGCCTTTGAGCGAGATTGGGTGGCTAGCTGAGTCCTCCTCAGTCAAAAGGCAGTTTCGCGGTGCCCGTAAGCGTCATGAAACCATGGTGTGGGGTCGATATTTCTGGATTTGGAAATCGTGGAGGCAGTCAGTACCGAGCAATGATAGCATATCAGCTTCCGTCTTCGTAGTCTCGCAAGGATAAGCTCATGTCAACTTCCATGAAGCGACTCGGTTCGTCCATTCTAATAAATGTGGCTTACATTGGCATGCAGCGTGTTGGAGATCCCGGAATATGTAGTCCATGTCAGCATTACATCTACCCCGCATGCTCGCAAGTTCGTGCTACGTCGGCTATAGCATAATTAACGAGGATCGATGTGTCGAGGGCTCCATGGATATTTCATACCGTTAGCAATTTTCGGCACTTCCTTCATCTATGGTTCAACCCAGCTAAGGTGTAGCCCAGCTGGAAAGTGAACGGACTTTTGAGCGAGGATCCATACCCTTTGCAGCACTAAGTCATCCTCACTGACTGGCAAGGAGTCTCTTTTCAGCTGTTATGATGCTGCAGGTGGCGTTTACAAAATGGCGTCTTTGCAGGCAATATAAGCTTGCCTTCGCATCGACGCCCTCTGCTCTAGTATAGCGTACGAATACGTTATTATCGCCTTCCTCAATCGGCGTTTCCGGGATCACTTGCCAGGAACTTGCTCAAAATAATTTACATATGCAAAGGGCACGCCTATCATTTTCAGAGCCAGGTGATAATTCCGTTACCTGTTGCAATCGGCAATGCTACGCGACCCGTGGACCTAGCATGCAGTAGCGCTAATCGACCAATTAATGCATGTATCGTCCCACTCCACAGCGTCGACGGAGGGAGGGGCAACTTGGTACAAATCGGGTCCACTTAGTTTCCGAACACCCCCCTAAACCATATATCAAATATTCAAAAATCAATATCTTAACAACCACAACAGTTATTAACAATCTGTTTTTTGTATTATATTCAAAATTCAGTACTTGATAGGGCCGTACTTATTTTGCCGAAATAAACGCGGCCGTTTAAGTATAATTATAGCCAACTTATAAAAGAAATGGGGCTCTAAATTCCGCCATTCTGCCTCGATAGCATATTTCATCTCCGCCGCAGAACGAAACCTATACTTTCGCTTATTTAATCGTAACTTTAAAATATGCCATATATTTTTTATTAGAAAAAAATTAAGGCTTTAAGGTAATTATACGGCATAGGTAGTTTCCTAAATGTTTTTAATTATAGTAATAAACTTTTTATAATAATACCGAATGTTATTTTTTTATAATACAATTTCCGGACCATATTTAATTTATATACGTTACTAAAATAAAATATAATAAGGTATAAAAATTTTATTAAAATATAAATATTTATCCATACGAAAATCCGAATTAAAAATAATAATAAAATTTTTTTAAAGGTTCATAAAATATTTTTATACGTTAACGATAATACGTTCGTTTTTAAACGAAAGTTTTAAATATTTATCGAAATATTTTTCGTTTTTATCGTAAATAACGTATATCGTACGGTTATTATATCCGATTTCGAAAATAACTTCGTCGGATTAATACCATAATATTTAAATAATATTTTTATAAATAACGTAAAATATCCGGTATTTTTTTAATTTTTTTATACAACTTAAAATTTACGTTAAGTTTTATGCCGGATTTTATTAATTAATTTAAAAACGTAACGGACTGTATTTTTATATAATTAAATTCCGGATTTATTTAACGTTTTTAAGGTTTCGAAAAAAACGTAATATTTTTTAACGGTAACCCGTATAAATTTTCGAATTATTCGGTTTATTATTTTAATAAGTTAACCAGGTTTAAGTTTCGATTTAAAGGTAACGAAACGTCCGGCAGTTTTATGTTTTTTATAACGGTAAATGATATCATAAACCGTTAATTTTGGGACGTTTCTAAGGCGTATAATTTCCGAATACGTATAACGGGCGCGATATAAGGCCCAAATAGCTATACGTTTGGTCGCAAATAATTTGCGCCTTTTGGTTTTAGGTTAGTTAGTTATTAAAATAAATACGGTTATGTTTTATTGCCCAAATGGTCCATACAAAATGGGTGGTGATAATGGGAAATGTGGCATTTAGGGGCTAAGTGCGGGGGAAATTCGTCCGGAAACTAAGTGGACCCGATTTGTACCTTTCTGAAGTTTTTGGTGCGGCCACGTGCCGAGCCTAGAGCTAGAAGTTACGGCCTTGACGGTGAGTAAAGAAGTAGCTTAAGATTTACCTCAGCTAGCTCAGGCCCCGCTGGCTCGTTTTCCATTTTCTTCAAAGTCACTCAAGTACCACTCCATAACTCTAAAAATTAACCAATCAAATCCCAAATCCCCGTAACGAACCAGCGAGACCTAAATTCAGATTATACGAAAAAAGGGTTCGTTTTATAAATTTCATTTTTAAAAAAAACGAAAATCCGTACTAATTTAACAAAAAAACATTTTTTATAAATATATATATATATTTATACGAATCTTTTAATTATAACTTATTATTAATACCATTTTAATCCGAATTAGGATCCGTTTATTATTTTTAAATATTAACGTATTTATTAATTAGAACCTAAATACGTTATATTATTTTGGTTTTTTTTAAAATATAACGAAACTAATTTTTTTTAATTTTACCGCATAAATTTTATAAAACAAAATATACGTAAACGGACGTTAATATTTTAATAATAATAACGGTTAAATATAAAATTTAAAAACTTTTTATTCGTAATTCAGTTTTTATAATAATAATAACTCATTTTATAATTTAACCGTTCGGATTAACCGGTTAATTAATATATTAAAAAAGAAATACGTATTAAGTTATTAATATATAAAAATTAACAAAAGTTTAATCTCTTTATTAATTAAAACCTTATTATAAGTAAATACCATAATACGTTATACGGAAAATTTATAATTTTCGTAAAAAGGTTTAAATTTTATCGTTTACCGAAAAATTTATTATTCGAAATTAAAATAATTTATATTATTTAAAACGAAAATTAATAATTTATAAAAACGTTCGTTTTTAATTAATATAAGTTTTTAAATTAAATATTTATATATTTAAGGAAAAAATAATAATCGTATAATATAAATCGGAAAATAAAACGGTTTCGTTATAATACCGATCCGTACGTTTTTACGTATTTTCTTTTATGGTTTTAATTATTATAATTAAGGTTATTTTTAAAATTAACGGTAATTATTTATTTCGTTTATTAAATAAGTTTTTATTATTTTCGGATATATTACGGAATACGGTTAATATTTTAAAAGGATTAAATATTTACGAAAATTATATTACGTTATTCTTTTCGTAATAATACGGTTTTAATTAAAATAAAATACGTTTTATAATTGAATATAATAAAACTATATCGTATTTTAATACGATAATTTTAACGTTTAAAATTATATTTATAATATAATATTTCGATACGGTTTTATTATACGGAACTTTATTACCGTTTTCGTTTATTATTATAACCGTATTTTTAAAAAAAATTAAAATAATTTATATTCTATTTTAATTAATATTATAAGGTAAAATAATTTTACGAAACGTTATAATAATATTTAATATTATTTAATACATTTTATTAATTCATAATTAATATTATCCGGATTTTATTTTTTATTTTTATTAATACGTATACCGTATAATAAATACCGGTCGATTTCGTTAAATATAATTAATTAAAATAAAGGTACGTTTAACGGTATTTATAATATTTATTAAAAAACCTTTTAAAAAATATACGGTTTTAAAAAAAATTAATTTTACCGGTTTTCAACATATTTTTATTTTCTTTATAAAGATTAAAAAATAATAAGTTATATCCGGAAAATATAAGCTAATTAAACCGAAATAACCGATTTATATAATAAAAAACGGTAATTTTTTTCCGTTTTTATTTTATTTTATATATAAATAAACTTTTTACTTATATTTATATATACTTATTAATTTAATAATATTAAGGGAACGTATATAACGTAAATAACGTTAAAAACGGATTTTTAATTTTTAAATAAAATAACGTAATTATATTAAAAATTATTAAAATCTTTTTTATTCGAATTTTCTTTTTATATATATAATATTCGCATATTTATATTTTTTTTATAAATTTTACGTAATTAAAACGATAGATTAATAAAAAAACGTTTAACGTATACGAAACTATTGGGAATATTTTAAATAAAAACTTTTTTTCGAAAATTTAATTTACCGAATTTATAAAATATATATAATTTCGGTTAACCGTTGCTAAATTCGAAATTATCGTATATAATATGATTTTTAAATATTTTAATTACGTTAAATGGATAAAAAAAATATTGCGGGATTTAATTAAAATACGTTAATAAATACCGGTATATTTAACGAAAGTTTTTTTTTTTTTTTAATAATACGTTACTTAATAATATAAGTAATTTGATTAATAATTCGTAAATATTTTATTTTTTAACCTAAAAATATAGTTTATATTTATTATTTTTTAAATTATATAGTTTTAATTAAGGTATATTAAATATAACCTTTCCGTCGGTTGTTTATAAAAACGGTTATATTTTTAATACGGATAATATTCCATAAGGCGATAACTTTTTTAACCCGATTACGGATAATAACCGACCGTTAAATAATACCGTTTTTATTAATAAAAAATTCTGTAATTATTACCGATTTCTTTAAGAAGTCCAGATTTATTTCTGCTTTTCGTGTATTATATAATATAACGACGTTAATTATATTAAACGGTTAATACCGATATTATTAATCCTTTTTTATAAGGCCGGTTAAAACAATTACGGTAAAAAAAAATTTATTTCGATTAAATATTACGTTTTATAATATTAAATTTAATATTTATTAATTCGATTTTAATATCGAATTTAGCTTTTATAAAATTTTAAAAAAATATATAAATAATATTTAATCGAAAAAGTAAATGTTATAATTTATGGCTTATTAACGAATTCCGCCGGTTAAAAAATAATATATATAACATTAATATTATTTTTTTCCAAAATTTGTTTTTAATTAAGTACCGTATTTTTTTAACGCGAATTTCATGCTTATTATATTTTTTCATAAAATAAATATTACGTTATTCGAAATTTTTATAACGAAATCCTTAAATACGTTTATTTTTTATTTTATAATTTCTGGTTTATTAAAAAATATTTATTTTAGATTTAAAGGATTAATTAAAAATTCGAAAATATTATAATTATAGGCCGTAAAATTATAAAAATTAAGTTTATTAATTCGAATAATACCGTATCCGTTATTAACGATAAAGGGAGGCTTAATTAATTAAATATAATCAAAAATAAAAAATTTCTATAAATAATTTTAATATAATTACCCGAAAAGCTTTCGGTAACGAATTTATTAAAAATAATTTAGTTTCGGATAATTATAATATCTTATATATAAAAATGGTTATAATTTTATAATATAAATTATGAACAATTCGGTAAATAATTTTAATTAAAACGGTCCGTCGTTTTTTTCGTCAACGTTAAATAAATAAAATAAATATTCGTCGGACGAAAACGAAATAATAATATAATTTTTATTTTTTTAATTATTTTTATATATTTTATTAATATTAAGATTATATAAATTTTTCGTATTAAAATAAATTACCGTATTAATAATATTGTATTATTTATAATTAAATATCTTATATAATTTTGTATTAATTTATATATTTTATATAAAATTAATTTATTAATTAAAGTTTTTACGTATTTTTTACATTTTTTCGTTTAATTTTTTTTTTACGTATTATTATAATTTATATATTCATTACTTTTTTTATATTATCGGAATTTAAAAATATTTCCGTTTTAAATATAATATCCGGGTTTAAATTTTCTTAAAAAAATTTTTCGGACCGTATAATAATATCGAACATTTAAAAACCGTAGATAAATATTTTTCATCGCATTTTTATACGTAATTTATATATTTATTATTTATATAATTCCGTAAATTATAATATTTATAAAACGGTTATATAATAAATATTTCCTTATTAATTAATACGGTTTATAAATTTATAAATTCTTTTTAATATTATTTATAAAGTATTTGGTTTATATATTTTTTTTAAAATTATAAAAACCGTAATTAATTCAAAGTTAATAATTAATTTAATAATTTAATAATTTATAAAGCCGGTATAATTTATTATAACCTAAATTTTATTTTATTAAACGTTATTATTAAAAGTATTCCGAACGGTATTATTAATATTTAATATTTATATAAATACCGTACTTTTTTTAATTACGATATTTTATTTATAATATAAACTTTTAACGATATTACCGAATTTAAAAAGTATTATTAATTATAAAATTTTTAAATTAATATACGTTTAATTTAACTTTAAAATATAAAATATTTATAATTTTTTTATTTTTTTTATATTAATATAACCTTATATCCTAAATTTAATATTTAAAATCGGTTACGTATAATATATATTTTCCGTAAATTTTATTTTAAATTTTAAAATAATGGAATATTATTTAATTAATACGAAATTATTTTAATTAAGCGATATTATAAATTATATTATGTCGTAAATAAATTTAGTAATAATTTTAATTATTTTTTAATTTAAAAATTTATTATCCGTTTTCAAAGTGATTTATTAAGGAAATTATTAATAAAGGTATTATTATCGAATTTAGCTTTTGTGGCCGGAAGTTTAAAATTTTCCGGCTATATTTAAAATATATTATCGGTAAAATTATTAATGAAGGCGTTATTATCGAATTTAATTTATTTAACCGGAAGTTTAAAGTTTTCAGATTATATTTAAAATATATTATCGGTAATATTACGGAAAATTTATTTTTAATCGTTAAGTTCGTTTATATTTTGCGATATTATAAAATATATAAAGGTATATTTTAAAAAAAGGATGTTAAATATTAAAACAAAATAATAACGGATTAATAACTATATTATAAATAAGTTAAAAAAAGATTTTAAGTATTAAAAAAATATAACGGATTAATAATTAAATTATATATAAATGAATTTTACGTATTATAATATTATAAAATATATAAAAATATATAAAAATATATAAAATACTAACAAGTTATATTTAAATAAATAGTATTAATTATTTATTAAATAATTATAATAATATTATTTTATATATATTAATTATAAAAAAGTTATAAATTATATTAAATAATTTAAAATAAAAAACTTTATATAAGTTATATATAATTATTAGTTCCTTTTTTATATATTATTATTTTATTATAAAGAAATAATATTAGTTTTTAAGTTAATATTTAATAATTTATATAAATTTAACTATTTATATACCTATAATTATATAATCTTAAAAGTTGTATATATTTTAATCTTAATTATATATATTATTTACGGATTTGATTATAACTTATTAATTATTTATAAGTTTCGTATATATATTATAAATCGTTACGTATTTTTTTAATGTTAATAATATTTTCGGATATTATTTAATATATAAATTTTACTTAATTTATGATATTTTATATTTTATATTTGTATTTTTAATCCTAAATAATTAAAAATACCGCCGGTAAGTTTATAATATTTTTAGATTTCTTATGTATAAATATTTTATTTATAATATTTAATATTATATAATTATACGAATTTTATGCCGTTAATTATATTTTATATTTCTTTTGTATTTTTTTTAATTAAAAAAATACTATCGGTAAGTTCATAATATTTCCAGACTTTTTATATATAAATGTTTTACTTATAATACTTAATATTACATAATCGTACGAATTTTACCCTATTTAATAAAAAACGTATTTATATATTTTAATAACTTTTAATTTTTATTTTTATTACCCGAAAACAGAATTACGAAATAATATGTAACGTTATTCGTTTTTTTCGTTATATTAAAATATTACGAAAAAATTAACGAATTATAAATTCTAAATTATTGAATAATAAATTTTTAAAATTATAAAATCAATATTCTTTATAGTATAAATTTAATTAACATATTTTGTTTAAAAAACCGCATAATTCGGGCCGTTTAACGTTTTCGAAAATTTATGTAAAATAATATTTTGCGTAATATAAATAATACTTAGGATATGGTAATCGTATAGTTCCGATTAGAAAAATAAAACCGCGATACCTTTTATAATATTAAACGAAAAAAAAGTCCGTTTTTATACGTAACCTTTTAACGGTTAAATAAGTATATATACGGATTAGATTTGCAGATATTATAATATATTCAGTATTAATACTAAAAACCTTAACGGCTTTTTAATATATCTGATAAATCGTATACTTATATAAGATTTTAATATAAAGAAATTCCGAAATTTACCCGGGTTCTTGGTTACGCCGGAAAAAAAAAGCAGAACCAAATAACCGGAATTTCGTATTTTTATACGTTAACTATCTGAAAAAACGAAGTTTTAAAAGCCGCAGCCGGAAATACCGGTAAACCTTTATTCGGCATATTTAACATTAGGTGATATATTTATATCCCCGGTAAAATAACGGACTTAAAAAAATTTATAATTACCGAAATCTTTCATAAAAACGTAATAACATAAACGATAGGTTCCAGAAAGTATTAATTAAAACCTTAAATTAATTATTTTAAAAAAGTTATTATTATAAAGATCCTTAATAAAAAGGAAATAACGTACGCGGTAAACCTTAAAAAGTAATAGTTAAAATCCGGCTTTAAGGGATAATACTTATAGTTACGAAAAAATAAAATTATAAAACGTAACAATTTTTAATTTATTATAAAACCTTAATTTTAAATATTTCGAATTAATACTTAAAAAAAACGGATGCCGGAATAATTATATATATGGTATGAAAATAACTTTTTTAATATTAAATAAAAAGTATTTACATCGTTTATTTACCTGTATAATCGATTTTTTAATTAATTAATCGATCCGAATTAAGGTATCCGAAAGCTTAAAAGGGATAAGAATATTTTAAAAATTAATACGACGAATTCGAAAAAAGGAACCGGAAAATAAGATTTAAAAAATTTTAATTCGGTATTATAAATAAAAAGTTATAAATTAAAAAGGATAATTTATTAATAATTGCGATAAATTATAATTTATAACTTATAATATTAAAACTCGTTAATTTTCTTAATTTATAAGATTTATTTTATATTTATTATAATATATAATTAATCCGAATTAAAAAAATTAATATTTATATAATATTTAACGAATTTAAAATTAATAAAATAACGATTATAATTATATTATTTTGCCGTTTTACGCGATTAAATTATTTTAACGTAAAAAAAATTTCGTTTTGAACTTTAAGGTAACGTTAATATCTTACGAATATTTAAAAAAACTGGAAAAATATACTTATAACGTTCCGTATTTTAATAAATTCGAAAATATACCGTTAAAAATCGCGAAAGATTATAACGTTACGTTTCGATTTTTAATATGTCTTATTTATTAACGACCATAATCTTAATTCCGCTTTAAAACCGAATACGTTTTTCGCCGCCTATTTTAATTAAGACCGGCCGGATTTCGTTTCTTAATTTTCGACCTAATATTATAATTATTTCTCCCTCGAGGAGACGTGACCGTATAGATAATTGGATAAAATAATAAATTGCTACCTTAATTCCTGTGTTTCACCCCATCCCTTTCGCAGGAGTCTTACTCCAAGGCGACTTTAGACTACCTAGCCCCGAGCCAGCTTTTATCCATGTCGATTCTTATCGGAATTTTGGAAATTTTTCGTAATCCGGAACAGCCGGATAAACCATCGTTCGTAATCTTTTTTATATTATTCCAAAATCTAAATTTCGAAATTTTCAAATCGGTTTTTATTTTTCCCGTTTAATTTTATTAATAATATTTTGATAATTTCTATATTATTCGGTATAAGTTCCGTTAAAAATTTATTATTATAATTTTCGCGGATTAAATCGTATCCGAAAATTAAAAGCCGAAATTACTTTTTTGGGAATAGATTTTCTGGCTCGACGGTAATATCGATAAGTTTAACGCGTCCGGTAACCTTATGGGGATTTTATACCGTAAAAGAGATGGTTTTTTTGGAAATCTTACGGTTACGGATTACCGGTATTATGTATTTGGAATTGCGCGTTATGTTTAGCTATTTTGATAAAGTTATAAGAATAATTAAGCCGTAAGATTAGCAAGGGTTCGTATAGCCTTTTATGCGTATTTAAGGTTTACCTTTAAAGTTTATCCTTAAGGTTTATTTTTAAGGTTTATTTTTAAGGTTTATTTTTTAAGGTTTATCCTTAAGCTTTATTTTTAAGGTTTATTTTTAAGGTTTATCCTTAAGGTTTATTGCGACCATGCGGAACCGTGGAGCCACCTGGCATAAGGTTTATTAAAGTCGAAGCTTATCGGTAATTACGTATCAGTCTGCTTTAGAGTGAGGTTCTGCTTTAAAGTGAGGTTTTATGGGACTGAGGTATATAATTTATCTTAACCGTAAAGATTATTAATTAGTTATTATGGTCGAAGATATTGGGTATAATATTTATCGTATGGATTATATATGTAATAATTTTCTGTATATTTGGCTTAGCCTGGAAAATAAGGCTTGAACTTATATTAACCTTGCATATTATAATTATTATTATGGTTAAATAAATACCGTTTATTTATAACGCGTAATTTTCCGACCTTAATAATAATTATTATTTCGGTTTTATTTTCCGATATATTATTTATAACGTTAAATTACGTATCGTTATTTTTTAATAATACTGGTAATTCCGGTAACGAAATAAAAATAAACGAATTAAATAAATACGGTTACGGTAACGAAAGTAATTTTAATAAATTAAAAATATTAAGGAATTATAAGTTTTAAGTTAACGTTATAAATAAATAAAACGAAATAAATTTTTAATTAAGATTATTTATTATGTTATAAATTACGCGTACGGATATAAATATCGCAATAACCGGGCTTATAATTCCGAATCGCAAAAAGGTATAAACCGTATACCGGATCGGTATTTAAATTATTAAAATTACCGTTAATTTTTTAATTATTAATTTAAACCGAATAATTATAATTAATAAGTTTTAATTAAAACGGGACGTAATTTACGGCAATTATATAATTTTTTCCGATATTTATCGGGCTTATAATACGGTTATAATCCGTAATTTATATAAATCGGTTCGGAATACAAAAATACGGTACTGTTATTTTAAATTAAACTTAATCTGCCGTTTCCGGAAAATTTTTCGTATTTTTTTACGATATAAAAAATACGGTTTTTTCGTAAATTAAATATAATACAAAAAAAAAGTAATTTTTTAAAACGTTTTAATATTATTATTTATTAAAACCGGAAACTGCCTTAATTAATTTAATTATATTCTGGATTAAACAAAATTTTTTAATTTTAATTAATTTAATTAAAAATATATTAAATAAGGACCGTTTAAATTAAATAAAAATAAACGTTTATTTTATTCCTTTACTACCGAACGAAAATAACCGGATAAAAAATAATTCGTTCGTCCGTCGTTTATAATATAATTCGATTATTTTTAAAGTAATTACTTTTAACGAACCGGTTTTTTAATTATTTTTATACGGATTTTTTCGGGTTTGAAAATTCGGATATATAAATAAAATAAAGCGTATATAAGTTATAATAAGGTTTAGCCGAAATAAAATTATTACGATTTTTTTTAATATAATAATTTCGTTTTTTTTAAGCAAGTTAAAATCGTTTTACGTACGTATTTGTTATTAAATAATATACGTTAATAAAACTTTATTTTCGTTTTATTTCGTAAATTAAAATTATTTTATTTAAAAAATTTATAAATAACGTAAATAATATTTTAATTAACCGAAAACTAAAATTAAGATTCGACGATTATTTCGTTTTAATCGGGATTATTTACGATAAATAATTTATCGTTTTTTTTATTATCAAAATCCGCGACATTAATTTTTATTATAAGCTTTATGTTTTAATAAATAATACGATTTTTAATTTACCGGATTTAAATTTTTATTATTATTTTAATTAATTTTATAATAAACGGTTCGGTTTTATATTTATCGAATATTTAGTAAGATATAAATAATATAATTTATTTATAATTAATTATATTTAATCGCTTATAATTACGAACCGTTTAATTACATTATTAGCCTAAATTCTTTTTTAGAAATATATTCGGTATTTTTTATTATATTATTCGATTAATATCCGGAATATTTATACTTAATGTCTGCAAATACGTTGCAATTCTTCAGGCTGGGGGGACTGGGTTGCTTGATTTCCGTATCCTAGAGCGAGGGGTGGGGGGAACAGCCACATATAGCCTTCAGCTCCTTTGTCCTTACAATCCTAGGGCCACCAATCAAAACCCTTGCAATCCTTTCAACCTCCATTCAACAAATCACCACAGCTACCGACACGCCCTCATGGCCCTAAGGTTGCCATGAAGCCATTCAAACGTCGCCGGCGCCCTCAAACCTCCAACAAATCCGTTCTGTCCGTCCTGTACACGTCCTCAAGTCCCTCGGGAATAAAATGCGCCTCCGAATCCTTCGCCATGTGACCTCGTGATGACCTCGTCGACTTTTCTGTGAATCTCCAGGGTTCTGATGTCCTCTCCAGGGTTCTAATATCCTCTCCAGGGTTCTGATATCCTCTCCAGGGTTCTGATATCCTTTCCAGGGTTCTGATTTCCTTACGCAAGCCGTCAGTGATTTCGTCGACGTTGCTACCGAATCCGCGGCGGGCTTCCCGTTACCAGTTGTTCCAGGTCGACGGTCTCCGGTTAACCTCCCACGTCTTTCCCAGACGCTATTGCTTTTCCAGACGCCATCGTGGCTTTCTGGTCCTCTCGGACGTTACTTCGTCGACGAACCTCCTACTTCCAATCGACGACAGCCGCTACGTATGCAGACGCTCTCCCAGCGATTAAGGGAGCTTCGAAACCTTCCTCCTTAAAGTCGAGCTGATTCGCAGATGTTACTTCCAAGCGCCCTCATGCCGAACCTGCCGTTAAGCCTGTCGACGAGCCTGCCGTCGACCCCCCCCCTCCTAGCCTTCCGTACCAAAGCGAAGCGGTACCTCGAATGCAACATAAGATGGGTGGATCGGGATATCAATTATGTCAAGAGACGGAACCAGAAAATGCTACCATGTCGGCAAAGTGTTACAATTCTTCAGGCTGGGGGGAACTGGGTTGCTTGATTTCCGTGTCCTAGAGCTAGGGGTGGGGGGAACAGCCACATATAGCCTTCAGCTCCTTTGTCCTTGTAATCCTAGGGCCACCAATCAAAGCCCTTGCAATCCTTTCAACCTCCATTCAACAAATCACCACAACTGCCGACACTTCATTTAAAAATAATGGTAAATATTACGAGATGGATAAAATTATGAGGTTTTTTTAATTTATCGTATACGTAAACCTGGTTTCCGTAAGGTATTTCGGAATTATAAAATTTAATAATTTTTTTATAACTTTCGATAAATATTTCCGGTTTATTATAATTTTAATTAGGTAATTTCGGATATTTATAGTTTTCGTTTTATTATTAATATAAATACTGGTTTTTATAATAATACGTAAATTATTAAGTTAAGTAATAAGGAAATTATTTAATAATTAAAACGTATTAATTAAAAAAAGAATTAAATACGTTTAATGCGAACGTTAACCTTTAAATATAAAAAAAATTAATATTAATTTTAGGGCGATTAATATTAAAATACCGGACTTTTATTTTATAACTATATTTAATTAACTTTCCGGCTTTGTTAAAATTTTTATATTTTATAAATATTTTTTTAATACCGTTAATAATTATTATATACGTAAATTAATATTTGTAAGTAAGGAAAATAAAACGTAAATTGCGGATATTAGCATATTTAAGCCGGAAGTTTTTTTATTTTAATAATAAATATATTTCGTTAATAATAATTAAATTATAACGTTATTGGAAAATAAAATTTAATATAATATTTTGAAATTAATCGTTTAATAATTATTTAAAATGAAAGATAATATAATTATATTATCCGGTAATTATACGTTCGAATATTTTTAAATCGAACTTTTTCGTTTTTCCGGATATTAAGACAAAAGTAAAATATAATATTAATAATATAAAAGTTCGTTATTTTTTTTTAATTTAATTAAAAATATAATTTAAATAATAATAAAGTTTATTATTAAAAAAAAGGTTAAATAATTAAGAGTTTTCCGAAATTTATTTTAATAACGAAAAAAATATTAAATTTTTCGAAAATTAAATTATATACTGTATTTATTTATTTTTTCCGTAAAATATAATTTTATTTATTAAATATAATATTTAATATAAAATAAATAAACCGATAGTATAAAGTTTGTATAAAATTATCGGTTATATATTTAACGTTAACGTATAAGTTAATTACGTTTATATTAATAAAAGCTTAATAAAGATATCGGATAAAAATAAACGTTTCGTTTTAAAAAGTTAAATATTCGAAAATTTAAAATATTTATTTTAAACCTTTTAATACGTTACTTATATTTGGTTAATTAAAAAAAATATTTCGGGATTTATTATAAACGATTTTAAATTTTATATATTATTATTACATTAATTAAAAAAAGTAAAAGATTAAAATATATTTAAAACGAAATTTTTAATTATTATTTCGGACGCGTAATATTAATTTCGTTTTAATTAAAATTAAAAATATATAAAAAAATAAAAATTTTAATTTCATATTAATTTTTTATAATTACGAAATAAATAACGTTAAATTAAAATTATTTCTAAAAAGTTTATATTAATAATTTTTAAAAGTTTATATAAGATTGCTTAAAATAATTCCGAAAAATTATAACTTGATATTAGGTCTTATTTTTAAGGTTTTATTATTTTTGTAAAGCTTTTTCTTAAAAAGGTTTAATCGATACATCTGACCCTTACAGCTACTTCTTGATCAAAAGCGCTAGCCACGGCTGCGCCGCAGGCGCAGCCCCAACCTTAAAAATAGGGCCTGATCTCGATAAGGTAACTTAAGATGACCCCCCCACCAACGGGCCACCCCATACCCGCGTTACGCGCCGACCCACTTACTAATTTCTTTCTCTTTAAAAATCTTTTTAACAACGCGTTAAAAAATTTAAAAAATTATCTCCTTATATATCAGAATCTACGTTATCGAACGAGATGTACCTTTCAGCTTAATTCCGTACGGCGTAAACGATTAACGAAATAATACGAAAACAAAAATTTTACGTATAATTTTTAAAAGTTATAAAGTTATCCGATAATACATAATACGTTATATCGAAAATATACCGATAAAAAAATTTTAAGATTTGTTAAAAATTATTATAAATTTAAAAAGAACATTTAACTTATTAAGTTATAGTATAAGGTTAATTAAATTATACGTTACCGTATTTTCGTTTTCGTTTATACGGATAATATTTTTAGTTAATACCGGTAAATTTTAGCGGTTAACAAAAATTTAAATAATTCGATTTTTATACCGTTATTTTAAAATTTTTTTTTTTTAAAAAAACGATCGATTATAAACGTTTAATTAACTTTTTTCCGATCTTGATTAATATTTTATTTCACAGTTTTATTTTGCCGGAAGTTAAAGTTATTAAATAAAAAACCCCATATAACGCAAACGAAATCGGAATAATAAAAGGTATAAAAAAACAGTTATTATTTTTAACCAAGGTTTTAAAAAATATATTAATTTAAAGGATACTTTTTTTTTAAAAATTTATAATCGCGTATATTAATATTTTAAAAAACGTTCGGTATTAATATTCGTAATATTTAATAACGGTAATATATAATAATAATAATTTTCTGATTTAGATAATAAAGTATACGAAAGTTAATATTTTATTACTTTAGAAAACGGTTAAACGAATACCGAATCGGTTTAAAATAGTTTCGTAAAGTTTTTATTTTTAATATTAAATCCGAAAACCTTAACGAATAAAAGTCTTTAATTATTAACGGTTATAATAATCATATTATTAAAAGTTTTATGAAAATATATTTTTAAAATATAATTTATATTAATTTCTTTTTACGTTTTTTATAAATTCTTTTTTCGATATAAATATATTTATTACTTTAAAACGGAAATTCCGTTATTAATTTCGCTAACGTTATTATAGACGGGTTTTAAGGTTATAAATAAAACCGATTTCTTTTAAACGCTTTCGAAAACGTAAAATAAGGTTATAATAACCTTAAAATATATTATAAAAATTTAAAAAGTATTAGGTTTACGTTTTATTAATAAGGCGAAAATATTAAATAAAAAATACGTTAAAAAATAGGTATACATATTTATTTATAAATTAATTTTTAATTTGAACCGTTTTAACTTTTTTACTTAAATAATTATTTTAGCTATTAAAACGTTTTAATATTTAAGAATTTATTCCGGTTCGAAAAATTCATAATAAAAATTAATTTAATTTTCGGGAATCTTACTGTATGTTACGGCCAGCATTAATATAGCATGGTAGCTAATTTATTGGCGCTATAAACGAAGATTTTAAGTTGAAGAAAAGAAAAGAAGGAAAAAAACGTAAAGCGGCAAAATGCGAGATTTATAAATATCCCCACTTTTTATATGGCAGGTAGCTAGTTTATATAGCAGCTATCAGCTCCGTATAACGGTTACCAGCCTTATGGTTTAATTCTGGTAGCTACCGTTATATTACCCCCTTTCAAAAATTTATATACGATTAAAAAAAATATGCAAGTTTCTGTTAATTATTAGTACCGTTTTTTCCTTATTGGTCCGGGTCTTATTTTCGCAGCCTTATTATTATCGGGGTAATTTCCGTTAATTTCGTCGGCAGCCGTTATGCGTATTTATTTTTATAAACGGACCGGTAATTTAAATACTTTAAAATATTTTATATAAAACCGTTTTATTACGATCGGAACGTTTTTAAAATTAATTACGGAATATTATATTTCGTTAAAATCGTAATTATTTTATTTAGCTTAATATTATAACTTTTTATAATATCCGTTAAATTTTAATTATTTTAATTATTTTATTTCGAGTTTTGGTTTATCGTTAATTTTTTCGGATAACGGTAATAATTAAGTTTATTAAGATAACGGATAGTTATTAATTTTACGTAACCGATTAACGTAAAATAAGTTAGTTATTTTATAATTAGGCAATAAATTAAAAACGAAATTATATTTACGTTTTTTTAAAATTTTAAAAGGTTTTATTTATTTTAAATTTAGATAAATAATTGGTATTTACGTTAAAAAAGATTTTTTATAAAAGAGAATTTTATTATTAATTTATATCATTTAAGGTGTTTACGTTTTTAATACGGCTTTTTTTATAAACGTTTAAACCTTTTTAATTCGTTTAATAATTATTAATATCCGTTAAATTAAATTAATTTTTGTTTTTATTATATTTAAATTTAATACCGGTATTAAAATGGGGCGGGACAGAGTCAGTTCTGATCAGTACGAAATTAAAAAGAGTGTTACGAATGAGCCTAGGGTTCTGGAGAAAATTAAAATTAATATAATTGATTTGGTATTAAAACCAGTTTATTTGATAAAGATAAGTAAATGTTTAAGTAGTAAGTGTTCCCGGGGTTACGTCTGGCGAAAAAAGTTCCTAAAAATATATAATTGGTACTGATTAATTAATTAGCGGATTTATATTTTTAGCCCTATATTTTATACCATTTTAACTTTTTTTTAAGATAAAATTGTTTTTAATTTATTTTAAAAAATAAATAAAAATTTAATGCGATAATTTAAAACGCCGTAAATAAATTAAATATATATAAATTTAACCGATTAGTTAATTTAACGCTTACGCGGTTTATTTTTTAATATTTTTAATTTAAGATTCCGTTTTTTACGTTTTGTTAAATCTTTTCGTTATTTGGTTTTTTTTTGTTTTTTTTAAGCTTTATTTTCCGATAACTTTTTAGTAATTAATGCTTTATATTTAAATTAACCTAGCCATCTTTAAGGGAAATAAGGTTCGGGTTTCCGTTCCGTATCTTTAAAAATATTTTTTATTTATTTATACGGTATGATACATTAATTACGAATTATGGTTTTTATGCGTTAATTATTTAAGGTCGGTTAAATTATATATTTTATATTAAAAGTTAGTTTTTTAAATATTAAATTGGGTTAAGTAATTTTAAAAACCGAGGGTTTGGTCGGAATGGATTAAGGAAGGGGTATAATTATATTAATAAGTTTTATAATTTGTCGTTAAGGTTAATTAATAAAAAAAATTAATAAGGATTTAAATATTTTGCGTATTTTATAGGATAATTTTTTAATATTATTAATAGGTCGAAATCGTATAAATTAAAGTTCGATAATAAAAGGTTTTTCCGGGAATTAATCGGTATCTGATTTATTATTTTGAATTTCGGTTAATAAAGATAAGGATTTTCCGGGTTAAGATTTTACGTTTTTCTTAACGTCGAAATTTGTTAGTTTTAAATTAAGGTACCTTTTAATTATGGCGGTTATTTCGGTTTTTATTTAATTTTCGCCTTATTTAATTATTTTAATTATTAAATATTTTTTTATTTCGTAAAATTACGGATAATAATATAAAATATATAATTAATTTATAGGTTATAAGTATAAAAACGGACTTAGGTAAATATTATAATAATCGTAATACGGGTAAGGGAAAAATTATCGAAATTAAATTTATTTTACGTTTTTCGATATAATTAAAGTAACCGTTAAGAACGTTTAAAATCTGGATAAATGTTAAATATTAAAAATAAACGTTTTAATTAGATATATAATATCCCGATTTAATAACTTACGGGGATATCGACGGTACGTAGTTTTATATAAGTAATAATCTAAATATATTTTAAATTTTTCGATTAAATCTATTTTTCGAATTAATTAAGGATTAATTCAGTTTTATTATTACCGATTATTCGTACGGCTTTTAAAATAATAACTATATATTTTTAGGATACCTTATAAGCGATTATCTTGATTAAAGTAATAATATATTTTAAGCGAAAAAAGGTATTATTTGTTATAATTATAAAGATATATTATAACGGCGTAATTATTATATCGCTTTAATTTTTACTTTCTAAAATAAAAATAAGATAATCTTTTTTATGGACGTCGATTATATTTATCGTAAGGAATAATAGGAATAACCCGATTAAAACAATACTTAAAAATACCTAATTTAACAAGATAAAAAGTAGTATTATTATTACATATTTTTTAAAATAAACGTATTATATTATCTTTTCCTTATATAAGTATACTGGTAAATTAAGTAAATTTTCCATAATTCGAAATATTTAATTTTTAAAACCCTTTTTTTATTATATATAGTATACTTTTTAAACGATAATATAATAACGACTTATAAACTAATTAAAAGGTATTAGTAAAATAAGGACGGTATTTAATGGTTTAAAGGCATTAATAGCGGGTGGAAGATAATTCGTAATATATAGGTATATATATATATGTTAAAATATGTAAGTATAGGTATGCTTATAAGCGTTTTAATATTAAGGTTGGGAATTATATAAAAGTGGAAATGCGTTAAAAAATGATAACAAGTTATGCAAATAACTAATTAAATACTCCTAAGGTTAATATATTAATTTTTTATTTTAAAACCTTATGTACCGAAAGAATTCCTGAAAATTTTATCCGATATTAAATAAAAGAAGGAAGGAAATAGTTGCCATAACGTTTTTTGATTAGTTACGTACTTTTCGATTTTTGTACCCGTATTTTTTTATAACCTTTTTTTTTATAATTATACCAACTTTTCTTTTTAAATTATGCCATTTTTTAAACTTTTTATATACTTAAAAATACTTTTAATTATCCTTATTTTATTAATTAGTATAATTATAAATTTTTGTTAACCGTTAAACTTACGTAATCCTCAAGGTTTTCGTAATAATATAAATCCGGATAAATTAATTAACCTTTTAAAAAAATTATTCCTTAAATTATAACCCAGTTTTAATAATTCCCTTCCAGTTTTTAATTATTCTATACCGAGCGGTTAAAAGATTATACAAAATATACAAAACCTAGATTTTATTTTTGCCCGACGTTAAATATTGCTGGTAATTTCTAATATCTTAATATTTTTTTCAGTTATATCCCGTCGTATTAATTAAAAAATAAATATTAATCGTTATTTTAAACCTTTTATTAACTTTAACAATATCCGCAAATTTAATAACCTTATATACCGTTAATAACTTATTTATAACCTAACGCCTTTTTTTAATACCGGTTCCGTAATATTAAATACGATTAATATTATATACTGCCTAATACTCCTTTAATAGATAATTTGCTTATTAAGCCTAATTTTTTTTTAATAAAAGATACGATAAATAATTAAGATAAATCTTAATCTTAAATCTAACTTAATTTTCGGTATTATCGAATAATTATCTAGTGCTCGTCGATCGGTATCCGTAATATTTATTTTTCTTAAAATACTTCCGCCTTATAATATTACGGTAAAATCTTTTTCGACGGCTTTAATTATCCAAACGGGTAACCGTATTATTAATTATATACCAGGGCCTTATATTAATATTAAAATATTACGTTTTCTTTGTATTATTCTTAATTATTAACGGAACGTAATAAAATTTTGGAATAATTATAATAACATAAAATTCGTAACTTTTAAATATATTAAAATACATATCTTTATTACCCTTATTACCTGGTTTATATTAATCGTTACCAGATATTTAAAATTATGTCCATTTTTATCGTCACAAATTTAGCTAAAAGTTAATATATACGGTAACAAATTAAAAACGAAAATTTTTAGGCTACTGTAAACGTTTAATCCGATATAATCAGATTTTTCCAAATTAAAAATAAACGGTTTTATTTAATTCTTATCGAAATTTTTGGAACCGGTTTTATTAATTTATTTATAACGTTACTTATTAAAAGTTTTTAATATATTACTGGTTTATTTATTTAAATATTTAACGTTCTTAATTTTATACTTTATAAATTTTATAAACGGCGACATAAAATATCAGAAAAATTTAATTAATACGGTATATTTTTATTTATAAATATTAATTAATTCCTAATTTTTATAAAAAACTTTAAAATAATTACGTCGGGTTTATTAAAAGTTATAAATATATGTTTCGTAACGATCGGTTTAAGGTATTTAAGGTTAATTATTTTCGGTTTTTATAAATTAAGGAAAATATTTGCGATAATATTTATTTAATAATTTAAAAATTTATTAAATAATAACTTCGGAAAAAAAATTAAACGTTATATTTCGGACTTTTAATATTAAACGTTTATTATTTAGCAGGTTAATTATAAGTAACGGATAATAATCGTTTTTTATGGTAATAATTAATAGAAACCTAAAAAGTTTAAAAAAACTTTTTTTTTATATTTTAATTTTTTTTTAATTAATTTCGTTAATTTTTTCGCTTATTAAATCGATTTGTTTTAATTATGTTTTCGTTAGTTATAAATACGTAACCTTTAAATCGACCGTTAAATATATATACCTTAATATTTATCCTTATAAGATTTAAGGTTTTAAATTATTAATCGTTTAATAATTCGATAATCGTAACGGTTAAAATATCCGATATAATATCGTTAAGTTAATTAATAAACGGTTTCGTTTAATCGTTTTTTTATAAATTAACCAGTTCTTAATATCCTTTTTTATTTTTTACAAATTACTTTAATTTATTAATAAAAAAAATACCTTATAACTTCGTTTTATTAACTTTTTTGAAATAATAAATATTTTAATTAATAATATTATTAATTAAATATTAATTAATTTAACGGTATTTTAACTTTATGTTCTTAAATATATTTATATATCGTAACGTATTATATAATAATACTAAATCGTTTATTTTTAAAAGTTTATTTTTTAGCTTATTCGTATCCTTTTAGTTTATAAACTTAATAACCTTAATTACGGTTTTACTTTTTTTTTTCCAAAAACTAAATCCTTTACGCAATTAAATTTTTTTTCGGAATATTAAAATCCTAATTTATAATATGCTATATCGGCAAACCTATTTCGATCGGTAAAAGCACTTTTTATCCGTATATTAATTTATAAGGGCTAAAGCCGTAACTTTTTCTAATAATATTATCGGCAAAAACTATTTTAAGTAAAAATTTAACTTATTTTTTGCCAGTTTTATTTATCGCTTTTATCAAACTTTTAATAATTAAGATATATTTTTTTTCGATTAAACCTTATAATTAAATAACGTACATAAGTTTAACTTTCTGCTAAATCGCGAATATATTATAGATTTTAATTATTTTACTTTTATTTTTGGAATTTTTATTAATTTTAATCTTAATCGGAATACCGTACCGATAAAAAATATATTCGTTTAAAAACTTTTTAATTATTATGAACGTAATTAAACGTAAAACTTTCGTTTTTAAATAATTAAATAATTCGTATTTAATTTCGACCGTAACTTTATAACCGTTATTAATAAGTATAAATTATATATCGATTATTTAAATAATAATTATATTAATAAATTACGAATATTTATAAATTTTTTCGAAACGTAGATTAATTATTTTCTAATATTTAATATACGTAAATATTACCTTCCGAATATAACCAAATATTCCGTACCAATAATATAAAGTTATTATATTACGATAAATTAAATTTTATCTTTTATAATTATAATTTTTATAATATTACTTAATTATTATAAAATACTTTTATTCGGAATTAATAACCTTACGGTTATTATACCGTTTATTTGCTTTATACCAAAAAATTCCGTCTTACATAAAATATTTTAAAAAAAAAATTTAAAAGTTATTTTTTTTCGGAATTTTATAAAACCGATTAAAAAATTTTAATATCGTTAAAAACTTTACGTATTTTTGTAATTTTTTAAATTAGTTCTTAATCAAAAACCTTTATTTTATTTCGAAGAATATTAATAATATTTTAATTAAAATAAAATTAAATCAAATAACGTTTAATTAAATATTAATAAAATCGTCAGCTTTTTTTTCTTATTAATCGTTTAACGCGTTAAAAATTTTAAGTAACTTTCGGAATAAACAGTTTACGGCTAAGTTCTTTTTACCGGAAATATATTTAATTTCGAAATTAAATATTTTTATTTAAATAATTTAATAAATAACCGTAGCATTAAGCAAAAATTTTAAAAAAATTCTTAATTTAATTAATTAACATTTTAACGTTAATTTTTAATAAACATCGGACGCCATAAATATAATTCCGGAACCTTTTCAAAATTTTAAAAATAACTTAATATTCCAGTTTATTAACATTATAATTTAACTTAACGTCTTTTTAAATATTATATTTATAACGCGTAAGATACTTAATTTTATTAATTAATTAACCAAAAATACCTCCATAACTAACCTTATTCGTATCGGTTCTTATAATAATTTTTCTTATATCAAAATTATAATCCAAAATAATCAAAATCGGGGTTATCGTAAGTTTTTTTTTTAAGGTTTTTATCGTCAGGTTTTAATTAAGCCTTTAAATAAAAAACTTATTCTTCCGGAAAAAACTTATAAAAAACTTAACCTTTAAAATATAATATATAATAAAAATTTAATAATACACGGTAATATTTGAAAAAAACATTAACCTTTAAAACGTTTTTATATAACTTAATTTTTAAAATTTTAATTATTTTAATAATATCGAATCGGTAACTAATGAATTTATAAAAAAATCCGATTATAACGGCAGTTTTTTAATATTATTAAAAAAATTTTATATTAATCGAAATATTAATAAATTCGTAATTAAAAAAAGTTTTGTTTATATTAACGATATACTTATAAACGAACTTTTTAATTCCTAAAAAATCTTTTTCGTTATTATATTTAATTTTCGGACCTTTAATACCGATATTATTAACGAATAAGTAAGTTATATCGGGCATTAAATCGTTTAAAATCTTTTTTATTATGCGATAAAAGTAAACTATAAAATTAATAACCTTTTAAAATAAAATAATTATTTTTAAAAGTTTTAATAATATCGAAAAAATTATATAATCTGTATTAATTAGGGCCAAAATAACCTAATCGTAACCGGAAAAACAATCCATTAAAATTGCCAAAAAATATATCGCAAAATTTAAGGAAAACTTGTTACAATTATTTAATATAAACGTATTTCGTAAAATAATTACATTTAATTTTGTTACGGAATTAATTAATCGTAAATTATTAACCTTTTTTTCAATAAGGAATTAAACATTTTTATACGCTGTATAAAATTATTCGAATATATCTTTTTAAATTCGGATTCGTAATACGTCGATCAGTTTGTTTTTTATGTTAATTAGTACAATAATACTTTTAACTTATTATACCCTATAAAAAATCTTCCAAATTTCGTAATCTGGTATAATATATTATTTAATCCTGCCGCCTTTTTTTCTAATCTTAAGTTAAAATAATTTTTTTCGGTATAATATTTTCTTAAAAAACCTTTTTCCGTATAGATAAATTTATTATTTAATTAAATAAAAATAACTTTAACTTTTTTATCGGTAAACCGAATACCTTACGGTATATTACCAAATTTAAAAAATAAAACGGCTAATAAAATTCAGGATTTATCAAATTCGTTTCCGGATTAATTAATAACTTATTATACTTTTTCCAGCTTTTTATTTTTTTAATCGGAATCTTTAAATAATATTAATTTATTAAGTAATACGTCGTTAATAAAAACCACTTTTATTTATTTCAGTTTATATATAATATTAATTTATACCGATCGTTTATTATTAATTTTATCGTATATCTTATTTTACAAATTCCGTACAAAACGTATACAAATTCCTTATCGTTAAATTAACCTAAAATAATATTTCCGGATTTTAATTAATTACTTATAACTTTTTAAATAATTACCGGATGTTAATTAACGTAAATATTATTAATCGAAAAATATAAGGGCTTATAAAATGTTTATTTACCTTTTCGTTTTTAAGCTTACTTTTATTAATAAAACGGCTTATAAGTTTACCGGCTATTTTTTTCTGGTTCCTTATCGGTACTGATATTATAAATAATTCTTTTAATTAAAATTAACGGGATAATAATTTTTATCGAACTAAACTTTAAAAATCCTTTTATTACTTTAAAGTCCATATTAAATATTATTTTCGATTTAACCATAAAATTAAGTCCAAAAATTAATATTTAGGTAATATAATAATTATCGACGATAAATAAAATAATAATAATCGATCGGCTAATTAACCAAACGGAAACTTTAATTATGCTTTCGAAAAAAGTCCTTTTTTAAAAATTAAAGCTTATAAATAATACGCAAGTTAATCATATAATTAATCCGTATTATTTAACGTATACTACGATAATAACGTTAAATTCGGTTCTAATATTAGTAATTCCATTAATTAGGTCCTTATTACCTTTATAGCTTGCTTAAACTGCTAACCTAAATAACGGGATAATATATTCGGCTGGATTATATTACTAAACCGACAAAATATTAACTTCCTTTTAACTTTCTGCTTTATAACCAATATCCATGGTAAAAATCCTACCGGATTTTTTCGGATTTAAAATTTTTAATCTTCGTATTTCGGCCTCGGTTATCTTAATCGATTCCTAATTCTTATAACTAAATATTTCCAAAACTTTAATAAACATAAAATTTTTAAAAATTTTACCGAAATTTAGGTAAATTTCGATTAATTTAAACTAAGTCATTTTAAATTTCCTTTTAATATTTTCTCGGATCTTTTTTTCCTAAAATTTAATTTTATATTTAGCGATTAAATTTTTATAAATAAAGGTATTATTAATATAAATAATATCGTTTAATTTAGAAATATTAATAAATATCGGAAAAATATTATTTATTTAAATACCGATTTTCATATTTTAGAAAAAAGGTTCCTTATATATCATATTATCTTCGTCAGTTTCGTTTACGGTTTTATTTTTTTTACACCTCCGGATTCCTTTTTTTTTAAAAAAAACGTTTGGCCAATATAATACTAATAAGCATAATTAATTAATTAAAATTATTAATTTTTAAAGCTCAGATTTCCTCCAAATATCGGGTACCTTTATTTTTAATACAATCGTTTCATAATTAATCACGTAAAGGTACCTTTTTATAAAATAATTTTCGGTCCTAATTAACGAAATAGGTTATATTAATTTCGGTTATTTTGGGTTAATTAATATCGGTTTTTTATCGGTTTAATTTTAAGATCGTAATATACCTTAAACGGTTAATTAAATTATTAATATCCGGATCGAAATTATTCAGTAAATTATTTACGTTTCGGAAAATATCGTTTCGTCGATTAAAATACCGCATTTTTTTTAATATCAAGCAAAAAAAATTAACGAATTATAAATCCATTTTAAAATTTTTTTCCAAATCGGGATTTATTATTCGATCGCCTAACTTTTAAAAATCTAAAGGAATTAAATTATACCTAATATTATTTTATTTTTAAAGGTTCCAAAAAAATAATATATCCGTTATCGGCAAATAAAATTAATCCGGTAATTTCCATATTAATAAATAAGCGGTATTTTTACATATTATATTTTAATTTCTAATAAAATTAATATATACCTTAATTAAAGTTATTATAACGTCCATTTCGGCCTTAATAACTTTTTCGGTAACCTTTTTATGTCCGATATTTATTTCGTTTACGGTAAAGGTTATATCGATTATATTTATCCGGCTAAAAGTTAATTATATTAATCGACGGATTTATGCCATATATTTAGGCTTAAGGTACCTTTTATCCAAACGGAACGTAATATTATAAAATCTGGAAAACTTTTCGATTTCGTATCTTTTTTTTAAAAACCTTAAAATTTTAAATTTATCGTACTTATATAATCTTTAAATTTTAAAAAATATTAATAATTTTAAATACTTAATTAATTTAATTAAGTACCGTTTATTATAAAGGCGGATTTTTTTAACGAAATTCTTTAATCTATTAAATTAAATAAAACCAGTTTTTATTTTTTCGGTTAAAATTAAATCGGATATTTATTTAAGGTCGTATATAACCTTTATATTTAAAAAGCCCAGCCTTATTAATAACCATATATTATCGTAAATCGTTACGTATAAATTTTCGAATTTTATAAATAAATTATTAAAAACTTTTTCGAAATACTTAACGGATATATTTTTTAATAAACTTTCGGTATATTCGTCCTTATTAATTATCTTCCTTTTTAACTTAAATTCCTTAATAATATTTCGTACCCTGGTAACGTATTTTAGATAATAATCGTACACTTAATCAAGTTTTTTACGTTAAACTTATTTCGTTAAAATTCTTAATCGATTTTTTACCGTCCGAATTTGCTTAAAATCTTATAATTTAAAATTTTTTAAAATAGTTTAAATAACTTTATTCCAGTTAATAATTTTATTAAGGACAGTTTTAATTCGGTCCTTTATAATAAAGTTATCGGTCCAATAAAGTACCTTATTAATTATTTTAACCTCAGAAAACTTATATTATTTAAATAATTTACTAATTTTTTTAAGCCAATTTATGTTTCCGGTACTTAAAAAACGAAAATTTAAAAAGGCGGAAAAATCCGGAAAAATTATAAAAAACGAAAACTTATTTATAATACCCGCAAAAAGATTGAATTTTTGTTAATTAATCGTATCAAAAAGTAAAACGTTTAATATAAATATTATAAAATTTATAAATAATTTTAACGACCTTTAAGTTAATATAAGGTTTTATTTTTTAAATACGTTAATTACGATACCGGGCTTTATTTGGATATTTATATCCTTAATTAATTTTAAAGATCCGGTTTAATTATTATTACATTAAAATTTAATTTCGTTAGGTTTATTATAATAAAAATTTTTTAATAATCGGTATTAAATAATCGTACTTAAAAAAAGGTTTAAAAAATTAAAAAAATATAATATTAATAATAATTTATATTATAAATTTTAAAATTAAATAATAATTTCGGAAAATTTCAATAAATCTTTAACAAATTCATTAAAACTTATTTTAAATTAATTAATATCATTGATTTTTAAATTATTTAAGTTTTAAGATATTGCCCTAAATAAAATATATTTAGGTATAAGGTAAATAATTATCCGCGATAATTATTTTAAATATATTTTCTTTTTTTTCGAACTTAAAAAATAAATAAATATTTTTTTATTATCCGTTCGAATAGTTTTATTCTAATCGTTATTACGCTACTGGTTGTTTAATTACGCTTTTTTTTTAATTTATTAATTAATATTTAAATTTAACAGAAAAAATAAATTTTAAATAATATTACTTATTAATAATTAAATAAGATATTGCCTAATTAACGTTAGGAAAGTCCAGAATATGTTTCATAACGTTTCGTACCTAATTTTTACGTTATATTAAGGAACGTTATTTCTTTTTTGATATTTTCTTTTACCTGCAAAATAAGTAATTTTATAATTTTATATCTTTTTTTGTTCGTATTTATTATCTTATCCATATCGTTAATTTTGTCGTTACTTTATTTATTTTAAGTAGTTTAAATTTTAATAATTACATTATTAATAACATAATTTTAACTTTTTTTATTTTTATTAATTAAATTTTATAATTTATTTTATTAGATAATTTTTTTGTTAATACGTATATGGATCCGAATTACGTAATCGGTTTAAAACTTAAGTAATTAATCCATATTCCGAAACCGGTTATTTATATATGTTCGTATTCCTTTGCCGTTATTTAAATTAAATTGTTTTCGTATCAGGCCTTAATTTAATAACTTTTTTTTATTAATCGTTTAAAAAATAACGTTACTATCGTAATAACGGCCGTTAATTATATGCTGCTTAAATTATCGTAACCGTAACTATAATCGTAATCGTAATTACGTATAATTATTATACGTTTTCGATTAGGATTTTATTTATTCCGCGTTATAATCGGAAGATCGAAAGTTGCCTCGGTAACTAATTAAAGCCAGTTTCTTTTTTTTGGTAGCTAGATAAAATGGGGTAGGATAAAGTTAATTTTAATCAGTACGAAATTAAAGAAAATGTTATAAATAAACCTAAAGTTCTGGAAAAAATTAAAGTTAATATAATTAATTTAGTATTAAGACCAGTTTGTCTGATAAAAATAAATAAGTGTTTAAGTAATAAGTGTTCCCGGGGTTGCGCCCGGCAAAAAGAGCTCCTAGAAATATATGAGTGGTGCTGATTAACTGATTAGCGGACCCATATCTTTGGCCCTATATCCTGTACTATTTCAGTATATATATATTTTAATCGTTTTGGTATTTATTAATATAAAAACGTAAACGTTAATTTAATTTTTAATTCGTAAATTTAATAACTTTTTAAGTTTACGGATATAAAATGTTTTTATAACGATATTTTATACTGATAAATTTGTTTAATTTAATTAAAAATTAAAAAACGAATTATTTTACGTTATTATTAATTTAAATAACGGATATTTTGAAAAAACGATTTAAATATCGGTAATATCGGTTAATTAAGATTTTAATAATATTAATTTTTATATTTAATAATATTATCATATTTTTGTTAAATTTATCGATAAACGTTTATATATAATTATAACCGTAATAATTTTTCGGTATATTTTTTCCGTTAACGACGACATAATCCTAAATATTATTCGAAATAAGAAAAAAATAAAATAATTTCCGGGATTTTATTTCGAAACGTTTTATTTTAACGGTAATCGTAATAATTCCGAATATATTATCGGATATTTTGCATAAGCCGGAATTAAATATATTTTCGTATTAATATTTTAATTATTTTATTTTAATTTAAGTACGCAAATATTTTAAATACGTAAATTTCGTAAATAAATACGGTACGGAAAAAAATACGGCCGTTAATTATTTTTTCGGATATTATTAATTTATTATATTTTTGCTTAAATTTTGCGTTTTATTTTCGTAACGGATAAGATTAATCAAATTAATATTTTACGGAATATCTTCGATTCGTACCCCAATCGGTATTTCGTTAATAGCTGTAATAAAAAAGTTTAATTATTTTAACGGAAGTAAGGTCTGGTTTTTTTTTTTTTTCGGGCTTTAACGGTAGGTAAATCGACCGTTTTTCGTAATAAAGTATTCGCGGTAATATTTTTTTACCAGGTCGATATTAAAAAGTATTATTAAAGTTAAAAAGAAAAATTTAATTTATCGGATTTAATACGTAAAAGAAATCCGTTTGTTCGCAAAATATAATAAAATTTAATAATCGGTTATAACAAAAAATTTTTATCCTTAAAATTTAAGGTAATAATATTTAAAAATTTGGATTAATACGAATAATTTTTGGTTTTAAATAAGATATGCTTTTTTTATTAGGGATATAATTTTCGCAAAAATTTTTACGGGTTTTTATTCGTTATTTTATTATTATTAGTAAATAATACCTTTAATCGCGTTACGGGATATATCCGTTTCCATTTTGGTCGGTTAACTAGGTCGAAAAAAAAATAAAACCTAGAATTTCGTACGTAAACCGTTTTATTTTTTTAAAGGCCCGTTTTTGTTCGGATCCTATTACGAAAAAAATATCTTTTTTAATAAATAATTTAATAGCTTAATTATACCGTTTTTATGGTAATAAAATATTCGTACGTAATTATAAAGTTTTATAAATAAACGGATTACGGTACGGTTATTAAAATTTTCGAATTTTTATTTTTAAAGTATTTTAACTTTAACTGGATTAATAAAAATATCCATATTTATTTTTATAATAATATTAAGGTAATTTTTTTTTAATATTAAACCGGGATTTTTTAATATCTCTTTAAAAATTAATTTTATGTAACCAGTAAATAATCTTTTTATAATATTTTTTATATTTTTTAAGGCCGGAATAAATTAAAATGTTATCGATATAAACGTTTACGGAATAATTAAAAAATTCGTATAATTAAGTATTAATAAACGATTATTATTAAGTAAGGCTTATTTTAAATTTAAATAAAATTATTTTTTATTAAACCGTTTTTTAATAAATTTTAAATATTATTAAATATTCCGATTTAATAACGATAAGAAATTATAAAATACCTAAATAATATTAATTTTAGCAAAATATTTAATATTTCGATAATTAAATATAATACCGTTAAATAAAAAGGTTAAAATAAAACGATTTTTTAAATACTAGTTTTTTTAACGGTAATTAATATAAAACCGGTATTCTGATAAATATGGTTTTAGGACGAATAGAACTAAGACGGCATTCTTTTACATATATAGCTCGATAAATCCATTTTTAATAATTTATTTACCATTTTCTTTTAACGGAAAATATTAAACGGACGTCCGGTAACTTAAAAGTCCTAAAGCGGGTATCGGCCGATCGAATTTTAGAACCATATTATAACCGGGTCGGAAATTTAAAAAGGTATTAATTCTTTTTCGAAATTTTTTTTAAGTAAGTAAAAAGTTTTAATAAAAATTCCCGGATTCGTTATACGTATTCCGGATTTTTATTTTCGGAAAAAGGAATTTTTTAATTATTATATATCTTTTATTTTATAAAGTAGTTAACGTTATAACGTTTAATTTTTAATTTTTAAAGGGAATAATTTTTAAGGTAACGAAAATTAATTTTATTATTCCATACGGAAATTAATTTTTAATTTATTCGTTAACGAAATACTAATTACGTTATGTTAAGTAATTTTTATAACAAAAATAATCGATTTAATATTATTTACGTTTAATACTTTTTTTTAATATATCCGACGGAATAATAAATACAGATATTAAAATAAAATCGTTTTCGGATTCTTTCTATAAGCGTCGAAAGATTTAATATTATTTATCGGCCTTTTTTATGGTACGATTACGGCGGTTAATATTTTCTTAAATTTTAAGGTCGACGTATCCGTTTAATAAATATCGGGCTGGAAATTTAATTACGGGTAAGAATTTGGCTAAAGTTAAAAAGTTATTAAATTAAATAATATTTTTATTCTTATAATTTAATAATAAACCGTATTTTTTAATTTAATTAAAACCGATAAAAATATCGTATCCGATATTTATAATTTGGAAAATATAATCGGAAAAATATTATTTATTAATTTCGAATATTATAATTATTTAGGTTTTTATTTGGCCGGTAGGTTATTTCCGGTAGTTTTATAATTAAATTAAATTTTTTAACCGAATAATATTAATTTATAATTATTTTTTCGTTTATTTAATTCGAAAAAGGTTAATAAAAAGTCGGATTTATATTTCGGTATTATAAAAAGCGGTAATATGTAAATTAATTTTATTTACTTAAATTTACGTAATGTTAATAAAAATTTTATACTTTTTAAAATTATTTATTTTTATTATTATTAATTTAAAAAAATTTATCGAAAAGTTTTCCGACGGTCCTATTTTTTTCCGATTCGTTAAAACTGGACAAATTTTATTTTTATTTTTACCGTAATAATTTTTTTTATTAAAGTAATCGCTAGCTTTATATCCCGTCTTGCTATAATTAAAATACGTACCGGCTTCCTAATAAGCCTTTTTTTCGATTTCCGATAAAAACTTACCGGTATTACTTAAAGTTTTCGATTTACCGGAATTATTATTCGAACGGGATTTTTTTCTTTTATCTTTCGGTTTATTATTATTAAAATCGTATAATTAAAACTTACGTTCTTATTAATGTTTTTTATAAATAAGCTGGTTATTATAAACAACTATAACGATACGGTTATAAAATTATTCGTAAATAACGTTAAAATCGTAGCTATTTTTAAAAAGGCGCAGATTAAAATTTGGAAAAATATATTTTTATAAAACTTATTTCCATTTATATTCGGCGATTTTAACTTTTTAAATAAAAACGTTAAATTTAAAAATAAAATCATAAGTATTTTAATTTTTACCGGATTTAAAAACGAAGGTATAAAAAGTTTTTTTAATAACGAAGGTTTAATTTAAGTCGTAATATGATAATTTTAATACCTTGATTATTTCGATTACGTAAAAAAAAGTTATATAATTAATCGGTAACGAATTTAAATTACTTATTCGGCCTTTTTTTCTAGGAAATTTATTAAGTAAATTATACGAATTTTTTCGTTCCGAAAAATTTATTTATTTATTTTGAATTGATTTATAACTTTACGGACCTAAATATTAAATTTAATTTTGTTACCGTTAAACTTAAATGGGTTATTAACGTAAACTTTTTTTTTCGATTATAATTAAAATTTGCGTTATTATTTTTTATAAATTTACGGAAAATAGGCCATATTGTTATACCGGTAAAACGAAACATATTAGTATTATTAAAATCGTTATTAATTATATTTTTTTGGCGAAAACGGTTAACGTTGTCGGAAAAAATAAAAAAATAATAACTTTATACGGTTTAAAGGCGAATAATTTCGTTACGGAATTCTTAAAATTTCTTTTAAACGTTCTGGTTATCGTTAATTATTTTGTCGATTAATTATTTATCGGGATCGGTTTTTAAGTAATTATAGTTTTAATTTTGGTTTAATAAACCTTTTATTTTTAAAAATTCGGTTTCGTTTTTTAGTATGTCGTTTTTTGCCATTTTTTAAGATATTCGTTATTTTTTATATTTTGAAATGGGTTTTAAGGAAGTATTTCGTTTTTTATACTTTCGATTTTACTTTTAATTAATTTAAGTTGTTCCGAATGTCGATTAGTTAATGGGTAGTTTTTTTTAATAAATATTTAGTTTTGATATTGGTTAGTTTGGGTTTTAGTTTTGGATACGTTGTTTTTCGTCGTCGCGTATCGACGTAAAAGAGATATGGTGCCTTATTTATTAATCGTTAAATTAACGAAAAAGGGAAAAAGAGCTTAGAATAATGTTACGGCCAGTATTAATATAATATAATAATTAATTTATTAGCGTTATAAACGAAGATTTTAAGCTAAAGAAAAGAAAAGAAGGAAAGAAACCTAGAGTTATAAAGTGCGAGATTTATAAATATCCCCATTCTTTATATGGCAGGTGGCTAGTTTATGTGGCAGCTGTCAGCTCCATATAACGGTTACCAGCCTCACGGTTTGATCCTGGTGGCTGCCGTTATACCGTACGCTTTTTATTCCGTAAGTTCGGTAAAGTTTTTAACAAAAAATCTTTTAAATTTTCCGTTACCAAAATTTATAATAATTAATTAGTTATAATATTTAAAAAAGCGAAATTTAAGAAACGTTAAAAGATATAACCCGAATTAAATAAAGTTTTCGTAAAAAGAATTTCAGGTAGGAAAATAAAACTACGGTATAAGGCCGTTATAAAAAGCGTTTTATTATTATTTAGCGAAATTAATAATAAAACGAACCCTTTAAAAAAGAAAAAGATAGCGATAATAATCTTTATTATATCGTTATACGTACCTGTTAATATGGAGTTAATTAATTAAGTGGTTATTAAGATATTATTATTTGTATTAAAGGGTTATAGTAATAATAGCTTTTAAAAATGGGTGGCCCGTTAATTATAACGGCTGACTTGCTTAACCAACTATTAAACCCTAATTATACGGTTTATGTTAACAGTAATATTATAAGAATTTAAATAATAGATTAAAGGTATAATTACGTCTAATAATAATAAATATTAAGGATAATTTAAGTAACCAAGTTATATTACAAACTGGTACTATTTAGATTATAAGAAAATAACGAACGTATATATGTTATTTTTGGCTTAAGGTGCTTAAGCGGCTTAAATCCTTAAGTTTGTTAAAACCTTTAAGCCCACCGCAGGCTTAAGGGGCTCAAAGCGCCAAGCCCTTTGAGACCTTTGAGCCAGTTACGTGACCTGGGACCTACGTCGGGGATATGCTCCACACTCTCCGACCGTCTGTCAACAGGCCAAGCCCTCAGGTCATAACATTAATAGGGTGGCCCGTTGGTGGGAGGGTCATCTTAGAAGAAGCGTCCTCGGGCGGAACGAGTAGGGAGTATCAATTTTCCCAATTTCTCCTTTAGTTCCACATACTATAAGCTGGGTTGAAAACTCTTTGAAAGAAGGCAGGAGATCACCATAGGAGGTTCGGGGACTAAATATATACATAACGGTAGGGGTTGTCTAATTTACCCGTAGTCTAAACCTTATTTCAACAAAACGTACCGGTGGCAGGGGGGCGGAGTTGTGTAATGAGTGTATTGGAATTCAATGCAGGGTTAGCTCGACCTGTGCCCAAAAGCATCCTTAAGGAGATATCCGCCATGTTCAATACCCTTCCGCACATGCACGATTGCCCCCCCAGCGCTCCTGTATCAGCGACGGCAGTTCAGTCGAATGAGACAAGTGAGTTATTTAGACGAACGGGATTCCCGCGACCAGAACAACTGGGCCAGCTACCTCTCAACCATACTCCTTTGGTCCCAATAATGACATGCCGTCTTCTCGGGTCACGTCCCCCGTCAATGGACGCGTGAAGACGCGTCACCGTCCTTCTTCATGTCCCTTATACAAACCCTATAATTTGCAGCCCATCCGGCACGTTTCCGAAGGGAAGCACCCATGTCCTCCCTGACATCGCTGGCTCAGGCGCCGGTTTCAGGAGCGATTTCAGTGGTGACTCTTTTTCCGCATCATTCGAGCATGCTACGTCCGCAACCGTGAATTGTACAAAAGGCTGTAGCTTGCATTCGACTCACGGACCCGACGGTCTTCTTGCCAGCCAATTTGATCATATGGAGAAGGGAACCTCGTCATGTGACCATATAGTCAAGGAGTACACGGACCGAATACTGTGAGAGGGGCCATGGGATCACATAGCTTCCTAGCCGATGGTGACCATGATGGTAACTTCATAGTTGATATCCCAGTAAAAATTCTGAGAGCGGTGATGGGAGAGTTCTTGGGAGACGCTCCGAGAGACGGTTGAGGTCGGAAAGGGGTATGTGCCCCATGAGCTTGACCGTGTCCCACGTCTCCTCTCCTAACCGCAAGCTCCCCTTTTCTTCCTCTCTAGATTTTCCTTGTCCATATCTTTCATACCTTTCTTGCCGCGGTAAATTGTTTTTGCCATGGTCAAAGGTCCCTACTTATTTATCATTGCCTGAAACCAACCAAGACGCAACAGACTAAAGCACTATACTTTCGGACTTACCACTTCGTTCCTTTCCAGAGAAGCGCGGCCTATGAATACAAAGCGAAAATGTTGGAGGTGCAAAAGCACGAGAACAATTCGAGATTACACGGCTCACGGCTTGCGCAAAGTAACCCATTTCGTGCATGTGACATGGGAATTGATGATTGGGATTGAGGATCCTATTTTAGTAATATTCTGGCGGAGTCTTGTACTACAGTCCTCACTAATCGCCTCCTAGGATAGGATGAGGTTCCACACGGCTTGCGGCCGTCTCGACAGGGCCAAGCTCGGCTTTGGAACTGGGCACAGTAGCTTGTGGACGAGGAGCGCCTTATGCAGCTCCCATCTCCGCCCGTACCGCGCGTAGTCAGAATGCTGATGTTCCCAGTCCGCCACCCCGTCATTTATTTCTTGATAGCTAATCGTGAGCCATTTGACTGATACGTGAGGTTGCGGTATCCGCTTGAAGGCGACAAGACAGCAGCCGCAACATTCTAAAGGCGTTAGGCCGAAAATGGAAGCCAAGCTCACTTTAGTCCCCTAGAAGACCCACTAAAGCTTTTCTGCGGAAGGTGATTGGGTCAATGCGGCAAAAAAAAAAAAAAAAAAAAGGACCGGCACCCGCCTTCAGAAAATTGATGCGGCTGCCGTCTTTGTCGCCTTCAACCGGATAACTTTTAGCAGCCTACATTAGATACTATTCGGAACCCGTCATGATCCTCGGAGATAGACCGGCTGTAGGGCGGAATAATGAAGCTGAATAAAATATGGGGCGATATCTATTTTCCTTTCCAGGCATGCCTTCCATTTCGGGCCTTTTCACCGTCAGATCTCGGTAAACGTGCCTATATTTAGCGCGTAATGACGCCAGCTTCAACACTTCCATTCTACGGCTGAAGGATCGTGCAGGGATCATGTGGCGCTATGCTAACATAGCTACTGCAATGTCTCACGACGCCTAGTCAGCGACAGCTTTAGCCATCCTGCCCGACGCTGATATGATATAAAAGGGGACCAGGCCAACCGATCATCTTTCTACTGTCCATCTAAATCTCACATCAAGGACTCCAGTCCCTTTTTGAATGTGGACACCATAACAGAAGATGTTTTCGACCCTATCCAAAATCCTCCTGGGCGCCGGCCTCATGGCCCGGCAGGCGACCTCGGCGCCGGCATCATCGACGGTAGAGGCGCGTCAGGACGGCCAGCGGCTCGTCTTCGCGCACTACATGGTGGGCATAACGAGCGGGCAGACGGCGGAGAAGTGGCGCGCGGACGTGGCGGAGGCGCGGGCGGCGGGGATCGACGGGTTCGCGCTGAACGCGGGCGCGCAGGACACCTACAACGACGTGCAGCTGCCGCTGGCGTACGAGGCGGCCGCGTCGGTGCCGGGCTTCAAGGTGTTCATCTCGTTCGACCAGGCCGCCAGCTCGTGGTCGCCCGACCAGGTCGCCGCGCGCGTCAGGCAGTTCCGCGACAGCCCCGCCCAGTTCAAGATTAACGGCCTCCCCGTCGTCTCCACCTTCGAGGGCCCCGGCTGGGCCGACAACTGGGCCCAGGTGCGCGCCGCGACTGGCGGTATCTACCTGATCCCGGACTGGTCCTCGCTCGGCCCGCAGGGCGTCGCTGGGAGGCTCAACATCATTGACGGTGCCTGTGAGTAACGCTAAACTTTGCGTCCTCACTATACTGGACAACGCTAATCGAGCGATTCAGTCAACTGGGGAGCTTGGCCTAATGCGAATTCCGATCAAATCACGACCGACGGGGACAGGGAATACCAGCGGGTCCTCGGCGACAAGTCGTACATGATGGGCGTCAGCCCGTACTTCTATACCAATCTCCGTAAGCAGTGACACGATCCAGCACGACCTATGCTTGTCTAACAAGGTTTCAGGTGGCAACGGTTGGTCAAAGAACTGGTACTCCTCCAGCGACTCGTTGTGGTTCGACCGCTGGAAGCAGGTCCTCCAGATCCTGCCCGACTACGTCCAGATCATCACCTGTACGTAGAAACCTCTACTCAGCACCAAAGGGACATGTAGATGATCGCAGCTAACCCGCATGCCCTAGGGAACGACTACGGCGAGTCCAGCTACATCAACGAGCCGACGCCGGCCCAGATCTACCCCGGCGCCGAGATCTACGTGAACGGCTTCAACCACAAGGCTTTCCAGTTCGTGCTGCCATACTTCATCTCGGCCTACAAGGCGGGCACCGCCAATGTACCCCTGCCAGCCGAGGGGGCCGTGGCTTGGTACCGCACCACCCCGAAGAATGTCTGCAGCGACGGTGGTAAGTAGCATGGACCCTAGCTCTGCGTGTGTCGTCCGGTACGATGTGGAGACCGACTAACATTGCCCGGCAACAGGCACCGTCTGGGGCCAGGGCGGCACCCAATCCGCGGCTCTGGGGACGCAAGACGTCGTCTCCATCATTGCGCTGTCGAATTCGCGCAGGGACATCACGGTCAGCATCGGCGGCGCCAGCTCAACCGTCAGCCCCATTGACTCATTCGGCTCCGCCTACTACTACGAGGTCCCGTTCAACGGCAGGACTGGTCCGGTCACGGTCTCGGCGGGCGGCAGGTCGACTACCGGCCCCCAGATCACGAACTCCTGCCCAGCGGCGGGTCGTGTAAGTACTTCTCGATCCTCTGGGATCCCATATGTGAACGATCCCGTTGCTAATGTCCGAGTAGGTCAATTTCAACGCCGTTGCCATTCAGGTGTAAATACACCAGCAACTCCTCATGAGTCGAAAAGGAAGGTCGCATGTGGTGGTTTCTGTGCACGCCTTGCTCTCAATGGGTGCATTTTCACATTTTTGTAAAATACCTTGACAAGCGATATACACATATACATATGGTATGCCACTTTTTTCAACTCGTGATGGTGTGCCATCGGTCCGGCTTCTTGATGCTAGCCTGAAACTTCTCCGCCCACTCTGTGAACTCGTCCCTTTGGCCTTCCCAGGGCTTCATCAACATCTCAGATGCTGCAAATGCGTCGAAGAAGCAGGAGTCCATCTCCCTATCTATGGAGTCCCGATCCAAGTTGTAGAACGCATAGGCCACTTCGCCGAAGCGATTCGGCAATCTCCTAAGAATAGGAACCACTTCATCCAGACGCCGGGCAACCGTCGGCTCCGCCGTAGCTGGCAGTGGAGGTAATGCTTTCAGACGCCGCTTGGCGATGGCAGAGTAGAGCAGCGTAGTGAGGCGCAGCCTCTTCAAACAGTAATCCAGACGTTCCCTGATCTTGTTGGGGTCGTCTCGCGGTATGTGCTGCGGGTTCATGAGATCATCTATCATGGCCTGCGTCGAGATGTGGGAGTTCTGCATCTGATTCGCGACGTCGTCGACGCCGCCATTCTGCCCGTTACCAGTGCCGGCATCATCATCTGCATCATCCTCGTCGGCCTCCTCACTCCACTCCTTGAGCTCTTCTAGCACGTCCTTGAGTGTGTCTCTATACTCCTCCACCTTTTTGACCAGCATGCCTCCAATGCCCAGTTTCTTTAGCAGTATCACGTCGTCGCATGCAGTCCAGATGAAGCCCGTCGCGGTCATGCTGCCCTTGCCGCCCGTCTTCTGGTCATCGCGCAGTACCTTCCCGTTGAGCGGGATGATATCCACAAACCCGTTCAGATCGTGTAATACGCGATAGCAGCGCCACGCGAGGTCCAGGCGCGCTACCTTGGTGTATTTTTCGGCATCGCAGAGCTGCACGGCAGAGGCGATCCCTGGTATGGGCCCCGCTACTAGCTCACGGAGGACTTTAACGATAGCGGACGGCGTGAAGGGTTCGTTGATGATTAGCAGAGAAAGTTTAGTGGTATGCGCCCTGATCAGACTGGCTGAGTCGTGGGCAAGCGAGAGGGCATCGATGTTCTCGGTGGGGTTGGCGGATAGTGATGGCGACGGCGGGGTATCAACAGCAGGCTCTTCGTCCACTGAGATGGCGTACACAAATGTTTCAAACTGGGAAATAAGGGCTTTGGTGGCTGCTACGAGAGTCGTAAGGGTCTCGAGAGGGTTTTCTGTCGTATTCGGAGCTGCCATAGTGCATGTAGAGCGGCAATCTCTCTGTTAAAAAAGGGTTGCAGTTGATACTTATGCTCAGCTACGCGTTTTGGTAGAGTCTGATGTCAGGTCCAAAAATTCAAGTGTCAGCTGGTATTGCATTGCCAGCTGCCAGAACATCGGCTCCCCCCTTCTCCTTGATTAAGTCATAACTTGAATCCGCCGAACATACAGTAAGTGTTAGGTAGGTGGGATGCTTAATCAATGCCTGTAGTCTATAACCTTGAACAGGGATTCACGAAACCTAAGTTAGCAGTCCATGATTCCACGCGAACATATGCTGGACATGGCGTGCACGGAGAAAAGGGGGTGATACGGAAGTGGGCCAGTTCACTGGTGATGGGCCAGAAGCAATCAAGGTTCCGCGTTCACCACTATTAGTGTTGGATATATTGCACCGAACGACATGAATGAAAAGGTATTGAATAAACTCGGTTGGCACAATTCACTCATATTGCCACTCAGATCAGTGAGGGAACTATATCATACAGTACGTAATGTGATACCTCAGGTGCGAGAGACCACTGCTAGTCCTTCTCCTTCATCAATCCAGCAGGTGCGCATGGGATCCTTTTAACATCTCCCAGTCATCATGCCCATACAAGCTTCATTGCATTATGTACCAGACAACAAAATGCAGCAGCGCTACCATGCCCACTGTTCTAACTCCACAAGCCTGCAACGCTCTCCCGAACCCGCCTTCCCACAGCTCAATCATCCCATTCGGCTCTGCAAGCAGGTAATAGGACATGACCAATGTCGGTGGCGTGAGAATGCCAGTTTGTGCTCCGCTTGTGAGAGCCATCAACATCAAGATCACCGGGACCCACACCCCAAAGGCTCTGCGCTGGGACCAATGCAGCCGTTGTCTGCGATCGATGGAGCAGCTGGTCCTTTTTGTGGCCTCTGTCCACAAAATCATAATACATAGCAGGTTAACGGCGTAATTCCACAGCGCGAGGGTTTCCTCGCAGAGCTGCGCCGGGATAGGGTACCGTCCTCTTGCGGATGGGTAGACGTTGTTGATAAAGGCGTAGGTCGTCTTCGCTGCAAAGAATGCGGCCAATAAAAGACAGGCTTTCAACCGGGTCAGCTCTTCTTCGAGAGTCCGCTGTCTGTAGGCCGCGGTTAGGGTGCCGACAGGTGCTTTTCCCGTAGTCGTCGGTGTATTATGTGTGTGGGTAGATATGGGCTTCAGTTGATAGCCCGGCGGAGGTCTACGACCTCGGAATGCTGCGAACATATTTCAATCCTTTACGTTATACAGGTCGTGGATACAAGACCACCCTTCGCAATGTGAAGGAACTGGAAGCTTGGCAGGATGAGAAGTTCATCACCGTTATTAGTCTAGAGTTGGAGCAGGTACGTCGGCGGCAGGTGCCACACACAGTACGGAAGAGGCATTTTAACTCGAGCCCATTCCAGGCTTGCAATTAGTCGGAAAATCATCATGGAACCACCTAATCGAACTTTTCAAATTCCTCGGGAAGGCTAGAAGCGCCTTTCCTAGCCATATAAAGTTGATGATGTGGTAGGTTGATACACCAAGGTTCAGCATAAAGTTACCATGCCTACTTAGGCAGCGTCCCTTAGTCCGGCCCGACGCTTCGAAACTTTCCTAGTTACAACAAGAGGTTAAAAGCATAGATACGGTCCGACAACGGCCGCATTATCGCTTGCCACTTGGATTACGGATATATTATCAGCCTATTATGCAAGCGCTTGTCCTAACTGTGGCGCTCGTGAATACCGAGAGGATATTTCGGTTTCAGGGAGAGCCACTGTTTCTTGACATATGACAAGGACCCAGCACTTCGTACCATCATCTGAGAGATGGGTAGTCAGTAGACTCAAGTCTTAGAAAAGGGTACTATCAGCGGAGGCAGAAGCTACTCCCTATCGGCTTTCATAGCATTGACAAGCGCCCAGTATCTCTAACAAGAGTAACAGTGCATAAAGTCCGAGCCACTCATCCACCGTTTTTCAATTCCTCCGTTCGAGAGAAGCCCCTCTGGTTACAATGTTTTTGATATGGTCCGATCCAGGTTGTTCAGAGGCCACGAAAGTTTTGCATGAGCTGAAAGTGGCCCTTTCACCTTGGAGACAACGGTCGCTAGCGACATGCAGGTTATGTCTGTTTCCGCCATCGCCGTCTAAGCTTGGAGTATGTTTGGCAACTTTATCAAACGTAAAGAGACCTAACTTCTTAGCTTGGTCGGCGAACTGTTTGTCATGGGTCTGCAAGAGCGGGAACGAGACTGAATCAGTCGTCGATTGAATGCTCGCAACGACGGGCAATCCAAGGGACCAACATGGATGCATAAATCCGAAAAACTTCAAATCGATTATCTCCAAGGTGCGTAGATTTTGAATGATCTGCTGTCCATTATCAGATCTTTGTGTCGAATGGCGTCTCAAGAAAGGATGCATCCCGGCTGCCCATGACGATCGCTCAAGCGAACCTAATAGAACAGCTTCGCACTGTGTGCTTCTTGAGGGGATATCAGATTGGCACACTTTCGGACCTTCTTCACAGCTAACCCGAAGAGCTTTCCTTATTGACCATCCCCGTCCTTGCATTCAAAATAGCGTCTGAATGGTTGAAATGAAATGAACTAGGCTGCAACCTAGCGATGAAGCGGAAGAAGAGATCGAGTTACCTCGTAATAATGGAAGATCAGGCTGAATGCCCAACCCTCGACAATTTCTTCGGCGGACTTGAGCCGAGATTCGGATGTGATCGTGGACTCCTGAGCTACCTTGCTAACAGACCGGAGAACGTGGCCAAATCACCTAGTTCCCAAGCCAAAAAGAGTCGAGACGGGATACTTCGAAACTGTCGCCAGCTAGGTAGCTTCATCACCAAGCAGTTGGCGAATAATCGCAAGGCTTCGGTCAAGTTTTAAAGGGTGGGTGAAACGAAGTATCTGGTACAGATCTTGTCTGGATAGTTCCAATGGTGCTTTCGCGAAATGGCCGTGAAGGATGTTGCAAATAACTCGAATGGCTTTAGGGGGTGCGGCGGGCAAAGGTAATGCTTGGATGTCAGTGTCTCTGAACTTAACACTTCCTTGTGCGGTTTCCATGAGGGATTCAATCGCATTAGAATGGCGAATGAGAGCTCTGGAATCGACCAAGCACCTTGTCAGAACTCCTTCGACCCCACTTGGGATAATGACAAAGTCGCCATTGCTGTCGAAAACGATATCGATGTTGTCTGGGTGCGTCTGGCTGCTGTAGCAGTGCTCACACCAAACTCTCCCTTAATGCGTTCAAGATTTATACGTACGTGCGGACAGGGGTAGAAGACCTTTCCAATTTCACCACCGTCGTTCCGCTCACGCCGCCATCACTTTTCTCAGCTGTAGCAGGGCCCAAGCCGCCAGAGCGAGATCAGGAACGACCATTAGAGATAAAGACCCTGTGCAGGACGGGTTAACTTTCTTTTCCTTGGCAGCTGCCAAAGTGCGCTTGTGGCAATCTCACCTTATGATTGCCTGTGTCGAAGCAACACAAAGGTGTAGGTGGTGCTTCGACACTGGAATGTAAGTAGAGATAAGTGACCGGTAAGGGAGAAGGCCGGAGATATCTTTCCCGGAAACAACCAGATGGAGCTGGGGAGGCGATGGTGAGATGGGGAAAATTATATTTGGAAGGGTATTTATGTGTCAGAGAAAATGGGGAAAGTACAAAGTGGCAGGCAGAAGAAGCAGCTTAGATGGTAGTTCGCAGTATGGGTAGTAAATAGGTGACCATTAATGCCTGTCTTTTCCTAACTACTCGGGGTGAGCTCCCCCTATATATACACAAACGAGGCCCCCACTGGTGGGGCACAGGGCCCTAGAAAGGGGTTTGCACCTTGGCCCCTGACATGATGAAGCGGGGGATGTCGGATTAGTAACACTGCAGGAATTGAATCAACCAAAGAAGGCCCAACGCGCTGGCACGCGTCTTGCGGGAACGTATTCGGACGCTTGATAATATTTCAACTCTCACAGGCTTTTCTTTGAAGGCAGCCAAGCTGTTTACCAGAAAGATCCCGCATGTCTCGAAAGCCTATCAGCAAACCAAGGCAGGAACTGATGGCGTTGGGATGGCAGCAGGCTTTGATAATGGGAAGCGCAGACCAAATACAAGGCTGACATGTTTGATATCTTAGTGTCAGGATATATGTGGTGACTTAGGGAATTTGGTATGAGGGGGTACCTAGGGCAACGGTGGGAGACCGTGGGACCCCATTTTATTACTATGTAGCCGGGCCTTCCTGCTCCCACCCAGATAATAGATCATCTAAAACGACAAGAATCAACACAGTCGCAACACCTTTTCTACACCTGGGAGAACTATCCTGTTTGTGACACACGATGCCCAGGATCACACCCAAGCACACATTAAAACCGCTCGGTACCTTTCCCTGAAACCCTGCATTGCCCCTGTATCGGAATGGATGATCCTGATGTGTAGATACTGCCTTCGTAGGCATTAACGTACCTAGCCTGCTCGATTACTATTCGTTTGACTTACATATGTTCTCCCGTTCTATAATTTTGTCCCCTATATCTCTCCATCTTTCTTTATCTTCTTAATGCGTGTCTTCTACTAAGTTCGGCTTCCTTTCACACGGCCGTTGGCCCTTCACCCTTGCCGCCATTCTGTGGTAACCCCAATATGTTCTACATGGAAGTGCTCCATGAACGGGTTATTTGGATTTCCTGATACTCGCAACATCCGGCAGGTTGGCATCAAGACCTTGTATCCGGAGCCCTCTCTGGTAGGTGTTCTAACTAGCCACAATTTGCAGAGACAGAAAGGAGCTTAGATATGGGAGAGATGATAGAGGACCGTATGTGACGTATTCAATACAGCCGTAGAGTATCAAAAGTTATACGTGGTAGTAGGCCAGGGAGGATCCCAAAGTGTCAGATATAGAGGACATCAGTTGTGTTGTTGTATTAGGCTAGTACGTATGCTATGGCCCGCGTACAGCTTTTAAGTAGCGTAGCTACGGAACATGTCAGATATAGGGGACATCAGTTGTGTTGTATTATGTCTAGTTGCAGGTGCTCTAAAACGCGCACTGCATTTTAATGTAATCTAGCCACGGAACATATATGTTCCGATCAGAGGGAAACTTTTCGTATATGGGGTGCTAGCGTACCCCCCCTGCTAACTAACATACCCCCTTAATACCTTAAAGCAATCACGGCGTTAATCGTTATATTTTATTACTTTCTAAAGCCATAATTATTTATTTTACCGTTTTTCCGGGAATTAAATCCTTTTAATTAATTAATTTTTATTTAAAATAATTTGAAAATTTTTTTTTAATTTAAAACTTTTATAATATTTATTAATTTTAATTATTTTTTAAAATATTTAAAAACTTTTCGTAATAAGGTTTTAATTAAGTTTTTATTTTTATTTTTCGTAATTAATAATTATATATATTTACGTATTATAATTTTATTTATAAAAATACGATATTAATATTAATAAACCGTATAATTTATTAATTATCGTATTATATATTTAATAATCTTTTATTTAAGTTAATTTTTATTTTTTTAATTAATTAAAAATTAAATAAATTTTTTTTAATAATTTATATAAAAAATAATAATTCCGTTTTAATTATAAAAATAATTATTATATTTTATTTATTTATTTTTTATTTTATTATTTTTCCGAATAATTTTATAATATAAGTTTAAATTTTTTTTCGATTAATTATATTATTCGTAAAAAAAATATTATTTTAAATATTTATTAAACTTTTGTTACCGAATTATAACGTATAAAATAAAATTAATTTTTTAAATATTTATTAATAAAACCTAAATAAATTAAATTAAAATTCGGTAATAATTTAAGGTTAATTATTAACGTTTTTAAAAAATTATTTAAATTTATTTTTAAAATCGGATTAAAATAACTTAATTTTTTATTAAGTTTATTTTTAATTATTTCGATTCCGAAAAATTATTATAAATTTTTATCCCTTATAAAAATATACCGTTTTTATATTTATTAAATTAATTAATTATCGAAATCTTAATACTTTTTATAATACGTAACGATAATATCGTTAACGTAAAAAAATAAAAATATTTTTTAAGAAATAAAATAATATAATTCGTAAAAAATAAAATAAATTTTTAAATTTTTAAATATACCGGTAAAATCCTTTTATTAAAAATTTTTTTTTAATCCGTATAATATTTTTTTAATTAAAAATTTTTTTTTACGTTATAAATATTTTAGAAATATTTTTATATATATTTTTTTAAATAAATTTACGTTAACGAAAATATTTATAACGTTATATTATTTAAATTTTAAATCGAATTTAACCGTAATAACGATTAAAATTTAAAATAATTTTGTAATTAACGTAAATACATATATATTTTTATAAACGTTTTTAAATTATTAATCGTTTTATACGATAAAACGGGCCTTATAATTTTAAAATTAATTATATTTATCGAATTTATAAATATATATTTATATATATTTTAAAACTTAATTTCTTTTAATAAAAAATTAATTAATAATTTTTTAAAACTTTATTTTCTTATAACTTTATAAATAAATTTTTTCGACTTTATAAAATAACTTTTTTAACGGATATATATTTAACGTTTTATAATCTTACGATAATAAAGATAAATTTCGCTTATATACCCGGTTTAACGGCTTAAATAACGTTTTTATTTTTAATATATTAAAACTTTTCCCATTAAACTAATACGTATTTTAAGTTTTTATTCGCCTTAAATTTCCGTAACTTACCAGTTAATTATCCATTATCTTTATAAAATAAATTAACCGTTTTATATTAAAACTAACTTTTTATACTTTATAATTATTTCGAATAATATTATTTCGGTACGGAATATACAGAAAATTTACGTTTTTAACCCGTAAAATTTTTTCCTTTTTTTACCGTTATATTATATTAAATAATTTAATAAAAACTTAAAATTATCTTTATTTTTTTTTCGCATAATAATTATAATAATTATTAAAATAAATACTGGCGGTAATAATATTTTAAAAAACGGAAATAATTCGAATATAACGGTTATATAAAAATAATTAATTTTATACGAACAGGTTTATTTTTTACTATCCCGTATATTTTTTTAAACGTTTATATTATTTTAAAAATTTTTTTTACCTAACCGGTAACTAAATTATTCCGTTTAAGTTTTTATTTTTTTTATATATATATAAAATAATTATTAACCTAATTAAATATTTTTATTTATCGGAATAATTACCGTAACTTCTTTTTATAACGTATAAAAAATTATTTTTTAAGTTTTTAATATTATTTAAAAAAAATATTTTTTTATTAAATTATATATTTCGAATAACTATAAATTTATTAATTAATAAAATTTAAATTTCGTAAATATTCGGAAATTAATAATTAACGAAATAATTAATTTACGTTTTAAAATTTAATTTTTAAAATTTAAATTTTTTTTATAATAATAATTATTATAACGTAGGTTATATAATTATATATTTATAAATAAGCTTATTAAAACTTCCGATTAAATATTATAATACCGTTTTTAAACGTTAAATAAATATAATAAACTTCGTATAAGTTTTATTAAAAAAAACGTATTTAAAGGTACGGGTATATAAATATATTATAACTTTAAAAATATATATAATTAAAAATAAAAATAACTTAACGTTTCTTTATATTATAATCGTTTTTTTAATTATATTTTTTAAACGTTTTATATTTCCGTTTTAAGCTTAAATATACGGTATTAAAAGCTTAAGTTAAATATTAAAAAGAAATAATTAAAATATATTTTAAAGTTAAAAATTTTTCAAGATTTCGTTATCGTATTCGATTATTTATATAAATGTTTTATTTTACTTTTTTAACATTTTTAAAAAATATCGAAACGTTATAATTAATATATTTTATTTTCGATTTTTAAAGTAAATATTTTAAATAAAGTTTAATTATTTATCGGTAATAAATATAACGTATTTATATCTTTTAAGGTTTTTTTCAAAATTTATAAAATCGATAATAATTTATTATTTTAATTAAAACGTTTTTTTTAAACTTACGGCGTATTTATTTTTTAACCTTTATTTTATTATATATTTAATATTCGATTATTATAAAACTTTTTAAACGGATTTTTTTAATATAAAATTATAATTAAACGATTATTTCGGACATTAAATATTTTAATTTTAAATATTATATCGTACCGTTACCGCTTTACGGTAATTTCGTTATATATAAATTAACGTTTCGTTTATAAATTCTTAAAATTACTTAAAATATTATTACGTTAATATTTTCGATAACGAATTAATTAAATTTATTTATTAACGTAATAATTACTTAATTAAACTTATTTCGAATAAAATTATTATTTTTCCGGTTATTTTATTAATATTTTTTTTCCGAAATTATCGGAATAATATTAAATTATATACGAAATTTTCGTAATAAATAACGTTATATAAACGTAACGTTTTCGGGCTTATAAAACTTTAAAGTAATATATTTATTTTTTCGTATTTTTTGATTAAAACGAAAATTTTTTTTACGTATACTTTGTTATTTTATACGGTTAATTTAAAATTTAAAAAATTATTAATAAAAATAAAAATATATATCGTAAACTTTAAATTTAAAATAAATAAATCTTTTAAAAAATAAAATAAAACGTTTATAATATTATATTAATTAATACTTAAAAAATATATTAAAATTTATTTTATTCCTTTTAAAAATTATTCGGTTTTTTATATTATTAAATTTTTTTACCTTTTAATAAATATTTAATTTTTTTTAAAAATTAATTAAAATTAAGTCGTTTTTAAATTAATGTTATTATTTCGTTATTAAAATGGAAATTAATTAAGATTTTATTAAAAAATATATTAAAATATTAAAATAATATATAATAAGGGCTTAAATACGCCTTATAACGCGTTTTTTAAATATTTAATTCCTTACATTTTCGTTTATTAACGTTCCGGTTTATATTAAAACTTTTACGATTATTTTATTTCGGCCTTCGTTTAAAAGTTTTATTTTACGGTTAACGGTTAATCGGGATTTCTTTTTAATTAAAATTATCTTAATTAATAAAATTTCCGGAAATTTTATAAAACGTTAAAAACGTCATTTTTACGTTTTATAATATAAATAAAAAAATAAGTTATAACCTAATAATTCAAAAATTTAACCGTTATTATTTAATAATTAATCGTACCGTTATTATTTTGTTTTTATTATTTAAAAAATTATTATTTAGATTTCCGTAATAAAAATTAAAATTATATATAAATCGTTAACTTATATAATTACCGTTTTCGTTTTTAAAATACTGTATCGTTATCTTTAAATTATTACTTTTTATTATTTTATAATTTATTCGTTTAATTTTCTTTTTAATTTTAAAATTTACCTTAATCGTTTATAATATTTCCGTTAAATATTAATCATAAATTTATTATCGTATATTTTGCCGGATTTAATTAATTTAATATATTATTTTCGTAAATTTTTTCTTAAAAATTTTTTTTTAATCGTTAAAAATATAAATTCTAAAATTTATTTCGTAAAATCGTTAATATTTTTACGGAAGTTTTCGTATTTCCGGTCCTTATAAATATATACCGTAAAGTTTTAAATATAAGCTTATTTATTTTCGGTCGTTATTTTAAAAATATTTATCGGATAATGCGTTCGATCGGCCTTTTTGACGTATATAATTTCGAAAGATTATCTGGTTACTTATGTCGTTTACGTTATTTAAAAAAATTATTTTTTCGGGTAAATAATTATATCGGATTTTATAAGTTTAATAGGCCATAAAATATTTTAATTAAAATTACTATAATTTTAAATATTAAACGCGTACGTTCTAGATTAAAATTTACCTTTAAAACGATCCTAGTTCTTAAGTCCCTTATAAATAAGTAAAAATGTTAACGGTACGGTTACTATTCTTATTATTAATATATATAAGGATAATTATTATTAATATATAACCTATATCGTTTTAATAATAATTAATTAATTAATATATACGCAAATTAAGCGAATAAAACTTTTAATTGTTAGATATAGGGGATATTAATTATGTTATATTATATCTAGTTACAGGTGCTTTAAAACGCGCATTGTATTTTAATATAATCTAGCCACGGAACATATATGTTCCGATCAGAGGGAAACTCTTCGTATATTGTCAGCTAGCAGGGGTGCGCTAGCATTCCATATACGGAAAAGCTCCCTCTGATCGGACCATATATGTTCCGGGGACAGATTATATTAAAGTGCAGTGCGCGTTCTAAAGCGCCTGCAACTAGTTATGTAATGTAACATTATTAATAATTCTTATATTTAACAATTAAGAGTTTTATTCGTTTAATTTGCGTTATTATTAACTGATTAATTATTATTAAGACGATATAAGCTATGTATTAATAATAATTATTTATATCTTTTATTAGTTATAATAACGATTATACCGATAACGTCCGTAATTATTTATAATGGTTTTAAGGATTGGAATAAAGTTAAGGACGAATTTAAAATTAAAATTAAAGAATATGATTTGTAAAAATATATTAACCTTAATTAAAACTTTTTATAGTTTATTAAATTTATGCCGACCGATATAACCTTTTATCTAAAAAAACGATTTTATTAATCGACGCGGGAAATTAGTTTATTTTCCGAAAGAGTTATATAAATCGAAAAGGTTAATCGAATAGGTTATCCGATAAATATCCTTAAAATAACGACTGAAAGCAAATAAGGTTATAATTAGGATTTTATAATTTATATTTACTTAAATCGAAAATATAAAACCTTCCGAAACAATTTTAACGAACTTATAAAATAAATTTTAAATAATATTTTTTTATTAATTAAATAAATTTATTTAAGTTTAAATAACGATTTTAAAAATTAATACGCCAAATTATAAAAAGCCGGAAAGGTTTACGATAATCGATTATTTATAAATATTAAGCGTAAATATGAAAAATAATTAAAGCAAGCTCCAAAAATTATTAAAAAGTTTAATAAATGGATAATAAAATAATAGGAAATTATAGCTTAAAATTAACGTTACGGAATTCCTAAAACGATTATACCGGTTATTTGGACGAATTAATTATATATAATAATAATACCGATTATACCTAATTAATCGAACTTATTTATGTTCCTTAAACGGGATAAAATTAAAAAAAGAACGATTAATTACTTGGAAATTAAAGTTAACTTTTTAAAACATTAAATTATAACGAATTTGCAGCAGTTAATACAAAACGTTAAGGTAACGTTTTTAACCTTCCATAAAATTCTAATAAATTTTTCCGGTTAGGATAATTTTAATTAAGAAAAAACTAAAGATATTAATAATTAGTTATATAATAAAACTTTTAGGAAAAGGCCGAAATAAAGTAATCGTAAAAAATTCCAAACGGATAAAAATAATAACAGTAATAAACGGAAACGTTAAAAGTTAAACGTATAAAGGATTCGGTATAAAGCGTATTTAAATCTTAGGTATAAGTTACTTTAATATTATTATACGTTCCTTAATAAAATTTTAATAAAATTTAAGTTTAATAAAAAAGTTTCGGTATTAATTAAAACCCGTATTATTTCCGATTAATTCTTAAAGGAAAAAATTAATCGTTTATTAAAAATTATAAAGAAATTAATTATTTAAAAAATAAATTAATTTTTAAAAGGAATAAAATAAATTTTAACGTATTTTTTAATTTTTAATTAATATAATATAATAAACGTTATATTTTATTTTTTTTATAATTTTTTTATTCTGGATTTAAAATTTACGATATATATTTTTAATTTTATTAATAAGTTCTTAAATTATAAAACGATAATTTAAAGGGACGGAATATACGTAAAAAAGAAATTCGTTCCGATTAATAAATACGGCAAAATAAACGTTTTATTTTAAAGTTTTATAGGCCCGAAAACGTTACATTTATATAACGTAACTTATTACGAAAACTTTACGTATAATTTAATATCCTTTCGGTAGCTCCGGAAAAAGGAATATTAATAAAATAACCGAAAAAATAATAATTTTATTCGAAATAAATTTAATTAAGTAATTATTACGTTAATAAACAAATTTAATTAATTCGTTATTAAAAATATTATCGTAATAATATTTTATATAATCTTAATTACTTATAAACTAAATGTTAATTTGTATATAATAAAACTATTATAAACCGATAACGGTACGATATAATACTTAAATTTAGGATATTTAAAACCCGAAATAATTATATAATTATAGTTTTATATAAAAGGAATCCGCTTAAAAGGTTTTATAATAATTAAATACCAAATTTATAATAAAACGAAAATTAAAAAGTAAATATGCCGAAAGTCGAAAAAGAAAATATTCCGATTAAGATAATAAATTATTATCGATTTTATAAATTTCGAAAAAAAAATTTAAAAAATATAAATACGTTATATTTATGACCGATAAATATTTAAGCTTTATTTAAAATATTTATTTTAAAAATTAAAAATAAAATATATTAATTACGGTATTCCGATATTTTTTAAAGGTTTTAAAAAACCTGAATAAGGTTATTTTACAAATATTTAAATACGATAACGAAATATTAAAAAATTATTAACTTCGAAATATATTTTAATTATTTTTTTAATATTAAATTTAAGTTTTTAATACTATATACGTAGGCCTAAAACGGGGGTATAAAACGTTTAAAGGATATAATTAAAAAGAATTACGCTATAAAATAACGTTAAATTATTTTCGTTTTTAATTATATATATCCTTAAAATAATAATATATTTATATAACCGTACCCTTAAATACGTTATTTTTTAATAAAATTTATATAAAATTTATTATATTTACCTAACATATAAAAACGGTATTATAATATTTAATTGGAAGCTTTAATAAGTTTATCTGCAAATATACGGTTATATTATTTACGTTATAATTATTATTATTATTATAGAAAAAATTAAAAATTTAAAAATTACATTTTAAGGTATAAATTAACTTTTTCGTCGGTTATTAATTTATAAATATTTACGAAATTTGGAACTTATTAATTAATAAAATTATTATTATTCGAAACGTATAATTTAACGAAAAAATTACCTTTTCAAATAATATCAAAAATTTAAAAAATAATTTATTTTACGTTATAAAAAACGAATTACGTAAGTTATTCCGATAAGTAAAATTATTTAATTAAATTTATATTTACTTTATATATATATATAAAAAATTTAAACGGAATAATTTAATTACCGGTTAGGTAAAAGGGATAGTTTTAAAATAATATAAGCGTACGAAACGTACGGAATGGGGAAAAATAAGCCTGTTCGTATAGGATTAATTACTTTTATATAACCGTTATATTCGAACTATTTCCGTTTTTTTGGCTTATTACCTTTAGTAACGTTTATTTTAATAATTATACGATTAATACGTTAACGGAAAAAATAAAAATGGCCTTAAACTTTTATTATTTTGTTTAATTTAAAATAACGATAAAAATCGAAAGTAATTTACGGATTATAAACGTAAATTTCCCGTACGTTCCGCGTCGAAAAGACAATTATCGGTACGATTATAAAATATAAAAAACTGCATTTAATATAAAACGATTAATTTATTTTACTAATATAATCGATAATCGGCCGATAAGTTCCGGAAATTTAAGGAAAATAATTATCCGAAATATGCGTTATTTTAATCGGAAAAGTTTTAATCTAAAAAAATATAATATAATCCTTAAGTTGCAAAACCGGATATATAGGCGTAACTTATTATTACCGTCGCGAAATTATAAAAAGTTATTTTATAAAACCGAAAAAGTTTATTTAAAAAATTATAAAAAAATATAATTTTAAGAAACCGTTAATTAAATTTTTATTAAAAAAAATAAGTTTTAAGATATATATAAATATATATTTATAAGTTTAATAAATATAATTAATTATGAAAATATAAAATACGTTTCGTTATACGAAATATTTAATAATTTAAAATTTTTTATAATAATATATATATATATATTTTAATTAAAAATATTTTTTAAATTTTAATCGTTATTATAATTAAATTTAATTTAAAATTTAAATAATATAACGTTATAAATATTTTCGTTAACGTAAATTTATTTTATTAAGTATTTATAAAAATATTTTTTAATTATTTATAATATAATAAAAAAAAATTTATTAAAAAAATATTATATAAATTAAAAAAGTTATTTTTGTTATAATAAAAAAAATTTATTAAAATATTTAAAAAGTTAAGATTTAATTCCGTTTTTTACGAATTTTATTATTTTATTCGTTAAAGGATATTTTTATTTTTTTTATGGACGATATTATTATAATTTACCGTAAAAAGGATAAAGTTTCGTTAATTAATTAATTTAATAAATACGGTAACGGTATATTTTTATAAAAAATAAAAATTTATAATAATCTTTCGATATTAAAATAATTAAATTATTTTAATCCGATTTTATAAATAAATTAATTAACTTGATTTTTTTTTTAAATTTAAATAATTTTTCAAATACGTTAATAACGGATATTAAATTATTGGCGAATTTTAATTTAATTTATTTAAGTTTTGTTAATAAATATTAAAAAAAATTAGTTTTATTTTATACGTAATAATTAATACGTAATTTAATATAATCTTTATAATATTCCGATTGATTTAATTTAATTTAAATTTAAATAACGTATATTATAAAACCGTTAATTAAATTATTTTATATTTAATCGGAATTAAAACGTTAACGTTATAATTTAAAAATAAAAATTCGTTAAATATTTAAAATAATATTTTTTTTACGAATAATATAATCGATTAAAAAAAATTTAAATTTACGTTATAAAATTATTTAAAAAAATAATAAAATAACGGATAAATAAATAAAATATAATAATTATTTTTATAATTAAAACAGAATTATTATTTTTTACGTAAGTTATAAAAAAACTTTTTTTTATTTTTAATTAATTAAAAAATTAAATATTAATTTAAATATAAAATTTTTAAATATATAATATAATAATTAATAAATTATACGGTTTATTAATATTAACGTCGTTTTTATAAATAAAATTACGGTACGTAAATATATATAATTATTAATTTTAAAACCCCGTAAAAAAAATATATTTAAGGTAAAATATATGCTTACGGACGATATATTAATTAATAAATTAATAAAAATTTTATTATACGAATTTTTTAAATATTTTAAAAAATAATTAAAATTAATAAATATTATAAAAACTTTAAATTAACGGAAAAAAAATTTAAAAATTATTTTAAATAAGGAATTAATTAATTAAAAAAAATTATTTACCGGAAAAAAAATAAAATAAATAATTACGGCTTTAAAAAATAATAAAGGGTAATAATTAACGCCGTAACTGCATTAAGGCGTTTAGGGGGTATGTTAGCTAACAGGGGTACGCTAGCACTCCATATACGGAAAAGCTCCTTCTGATCGGACCATATATGTTCCGTGGACAGATTACATTAAAGTGCAGTGCGCGTTCTAGAGCGCCTGCAACTAGTCATGCAATGTAACATTACTGATGACCCCTATATCTGACATATATAGGGTGCTAGCGCACCCCCCCTGCTAGCTAACAGAACATATATACGCCGATTAGTATATAATTAACCTTTCTGTATATAAAACGGCCTTAATACCCCCGGTTAACTAATAAACCATTAAAGAGTTTAAGTAAGTAAAATTATTAAAATTTAATGCGTTAACTATATCCAGTATAAATATCTGAATAAATTTTTTCTAATAATATAAATTAATAAATAACTTTTTTAAAAATGTCTTAAAATTTAATTACCGAAGTCGATTCTTTAAAAAGCAGATTTTCGATATATTAACCCTCGTCCACTTCGTTTGTAAGTGTCGGCAGTTGTGGCGATTTGTTAAAAGGACGTTAAACGATTGCAAGGGCTTTGATTGGTGCGCCTAGGATTGCAAGGACAAAGGAGCTGAAGCCTATATGTGGCTGCTCCCCCCACCCTCAGTTGTAGGACAGAAACAGAAAGCAACCTAGTTCCCCCAGCCTGAAGAATTGCAACACTCTGCCGACAGTAAGCTTATTACGTTAAAACGACATTATCCCCTTTTCTTGAACATTCCACTCTTAATCAGAACATCTCCACCAGGGTAGCTCGGCAAAGCCGACCTCCTGGTTCGAAAGAAGGGCGCGTTGAGTCGGGATAATGAAATATAGCTTGGGTAGGGCTAGCCAAAGTGCCGGACATAACATACACTCCACTATGCTGGAATCGCCGTCGGATTCTTTGGATAACCCGGCGCGACGAAATTGTATAGGCCTCAACCTGGACCTAGAGTGTATATCCTGCTCCGATTGGGCGGCTGGAGTCCGGGGTCACACGGTGCCTAAGGCTGGCTTTCTCGCGCTCCTACTTCAAAGCATTGCAGATAATTAAATTCCCACCCTTCTGCCGCTGTGTGGCCAATGACGGCTCCTTATTACAGGCCGCGAATGAGTGGGCTTGTCTACCTGGCAGCTGAACAAACGAATCCAGCCGTGTGGTTGCAGCAAATACGGCCTTTAACCAGGCTCCAAGCCCTTGTGTTGCCGACGGGCACGCAGATATGGCACTTTTTGCGTCCAATACGTCGCTCAGGAACCTGAGGGTGTCCGGCCGTCGTGCTGTTTTGGGATTGACCTCTCCAATAACTTCCGCATCAGACTCCATCAGCATGATATATTGGTAGTACACACTGAGCTTGGCTTGCCGGCAGTTCTGAAAAGGCAGATTGAATGGTAAATATTAAAAATCTTGCCATGTCTTCTTTCTCCCAAGCATGCTTTTTTTACTGCCCCCTTCCCTTTGCGTCGAGGGAAGAAGGCTACAACTCAAACAGCATACTAAGTTTGTAGATATCATCATGGAAGCTATCGGCTTGGCAGCCAGCAGTAAGTTGGACCATATATACATGTATCATAAAACCATTTTCCGTCTGACTTCCGATTAGGTATTGCGCTGGTCGACGTAACGGCACAACTAGCGCATAAGTGCCTCAAGTTGTACGACTTTTGGGACTCGATCCGCGATGCCCCACGGGATGTTCAAGACGTTCTCGTCGATCTTCGTATTATGCAAAACATCCTGCGCGAGATATCTAGCGAGAAGGAATTGTCTTCGTCGGTGTTGCTGATCTTGTCAAGTTGCGTCAAGAAAACCCAGGTTCGATATCTCTGATTTCCCACCCTTCCTTTCTTGGCTCTGATGGAGAGGTATAGGAGCTTGAGGCCATCATGCACGACTTCGATGCGGGCCTAATGCCCTTGAAGTCTAAGAAGGAACGTCTCTGGACAGCCTTGAAGTTCACGGGAAAGGCCAAACAGTTCCAGAAATTCCGGGAGTCGCTCAGCCACACCAAGCAAACATTATCGCTAGCATTAATCCATCATAAGTAAGCATCAGTTCAAGTCTTGTATTATCGCTCTAGCACCATTCTAATGCTGTTTCACAGTATACAGCGACCGCAGATAGTCCTCTACAACCAAGACATCGATTCGGTATCGGTACCCGTTGTCGGTTCAGAGTCGGGTGACACTTATGGACCGTCACGATTTGAACCGGCCTTTAAGATGCCGACCGCGAAGGATGGTTCAGTTCCAGATATTGCCCCTCCTGCGTACTCTCCTAGGGAGTCGCGCACTGCGACGCCATCAAGCACAGGTGTTGCCAGAAGGGACGAGAAAAATGCACTTGCCGCTGTCGTCTCAAGCAAGCCGGTTCAAGCATTCCTCCAGCACTCGCTGCACATGGCGGTGGACAACATGTTTGCAAGCGGCATGGTGCAGCAGCTGATGGATGCGACACTAAATCAAGTTACGTCCTTCGAAACAGAGGCATCTGGTACCTACACGGCGGATGGATATACAATAGAGCGAGGTTTTCCAACCTTCAAAGGCAGCAAGCATGATGCCCCAGAAGAACTCCAAGATCACAGAAGAGGCCGCCCTCGTCTTACTCGCTCCCATACTTGCCACAAAACTTCCTCCATGGGAATCATGCTGGGATCTGTCTGGATTCGCCATAGCACTCTCAAAGTCGAGGATGGTTCGGATCCATCTGGCGGAAGGCTCGAGGTCGTCACGTCGCTCATCTTCTATCCGTCGACCTGGCTCACGAAGTTCGGGCTCGGCTACGGGACCGAAGCGAGCCTGACTTGTTCACCAACCGACGGCTGGAAATTCAACCTGACGCCGCTTCGTGCGGTCCCTGATAACTCGTTGATATTCGACCTCTGCCGGAGGGGCGAAGTCCAAGCCGTGAAGCTGATGCTGGAGCGAGGCGATGCGTCTGTGAAGGATACCAGCCCAAAGGGTTGGTCGCCTCTGCATGTTTGTACAATTACTCTTTACTTATTCGCTTACCGAGTCTTTGTCGCTGACACAGTGGGAAGTTCGCTGCGGCGGAAGGCCGCATCGAACTCTGCGAAGCCCTCATCAACGCCGGGGCCGACAAGAATGCCCTGGCGTACGAGGGGCCCACGGAGAACGCCTTGTAAGACCAGTGACATCAAATACCTGTTGGCAAACCACACTGACTCATTCCCTCGACTAGATCTCCCATCACCATATTCGCCGAAACATGCCAGTCTCTCCCAGCGCACCAGAAGATCTCCATGCTCCGTCTTTTCGCAGACACCCTCGACCTTTCCGATCCCAATGCAGATGGCTGGACTGTGATTACGAGCCTGGTCAAGGCACTCAACAAAGAGTCGGTGCCCATGACGGAGATTAGTGCCAATTGGCTCCTTCGCCTGACGAGTAGCGAGCAAATTGTCGCCTTCGGGGCCAAAACAATCTGGGACGGCTTGCAGCACGCGGTCCGGTCATTCCTGTTCCACGAACAGAACAGCAATGTGTTGAGGGAGTTGCTCGGTCTTAAAGCCGATGCCGAGAACGGCCAGGGGACCGGGGCGATGGGCATGGAGGCGCAAGCCACGGCTCTGTCGCATTGGCTTGCCCTACGCGCCAGCCAGCGGGACTTGCTCCCCATGGTTGTGGAAGCCGGTAGATTCTCAAAGATGGATGGGTTCGATTGGGTCGAGGACGGAATCACGCCTAGGGACCGCTGCAGGGCCTTGCCGGCCATCTATGCAGCCTGGACGAAGGCATTGCCAAACGGGATCGAGCAGTTCAAGGATATCATGGAAGAGGAGCTAGTGACTCTTCTTGAATCGCTTAGCATCGATCGAGGGACGTTGCAGAGCGCGATTCAGGAAGGGGAGCTGGAGCAGAGCTATGGCGGCCAGCAGGTCTGCGGGGAGAACGAGCAAGTTTGCGGGGATTGCCGAAGTAGCTACGTCAGGCTTGGGACGGGACTTGTCCGACCAAGACTGATCGAGTTCGAGGAGTGCCGCAAGACGCGCCACAAGAGGGATTGTCGCTGTAGAGCCTTTCTGGAAGGGTGCCAATTCCGAAATAGCCCCAATCACGCTACCGCACTCGAGGGAAGCGACGATGAGTCGGACGTGGATGAGGAATTCGTCGCGGAGGACGACGACGTGCTCGACCAGCTTTGCGACCGCTACGACAAGCAGCACCGGCAGCAAGCGGGTGGAGACCCGTTTCGGGATTCGGCGACTCTGCTTTATAGGGCCCAGGGTCGGAGGTGGCTCGGCACGTACAGGTCGGGAGATGTGCTTTGCGCCACATGTTTCTTGAGGAGAGAAATGTATCTTGGTTCGGGGGGGAAATGGACAGATTATAACTTCACCCCGATGCCGGAGAGTTATGGCATTTACGTTTCTGATTATAAGCTAGCTTCTACAATTTAAAGAAGTTCGGGACGAGAAAATAGCACAGCAACTCTTACCTCAGCTAGCTCATGCCTCCCTGACTCGTTCTCCTTTTTTTTTCGAAGTCACTTAAGTACCGCTCCATAACGCTCAAAATTAACCAATTAGCCGAGATCCCCGTGACGAACTAGCAAGGCCTAAGTTATAATTATACGAAAAGGGGGGTCTGTCGCAGAATAGGGGTCACTTGCTTAGTCATCAAGCCCCAGGGAACTGTAGACGCCCCACAAGGACGCTGTTGCGGGACTCCCAGAGTATATATAGAACTTCCTAGCCACCATTCTCTACTAGTAGATCCTAAATTATCCATAACAATTTACACTTTTCACACTCTATGCAACATTTCCCGCAATCAGCCTAACTGTGACAGGGTCCGTTTTATATATTTCGCTATTTAAAAAATCGAAATTAAAATAACTTATTTTACGTTAATACGAGCTATACGGGTGAATGCGGTAGGGAAAAAATAAAATAAAAGATTATCGTCCGCCTAACGGGTTATGCGTTAAGCAAAGGCCTTATTATATCAAAGATTTTGGTATAGCAATGTAAAAGGCTGGAAGAAGTAATAGTTTCGTACGTAGGCAGCAGTAAATTAGACCGGTAAGGCCTGCTTCTTTTCCAATATGTAGGAGGAAAAGGGCCCTATATATACACCTAATGCCTCTGTATAGCCCCTTTTCTAAAAGATTCCACCTTGGCACATAACACCGTAGAACCTGGTACGACGGAACCACGACTACTTAACGAACAAAAAGCTTTGAAGTTCAAGATATTTAAGGGGGGTTGCTAACGAAAAAGCCGCCGTTCAAGTTGCCGGTAAACTAACTAATATCAGGAGAAGTTTATAATGCGGTTATAGCCCGTCGAAGGTAAACTAGAAGGTATTTAGGGCGGGAAGCGTTATCGGACGAATCCCGTATTTATATGCTGTATACGAGCTTACCTAAAGGAGCCAACGAGAACAATTAATGCATTAACATGTATGCCATTAGGTTAAATTTGCTGGGATATTATACGCAACTATATATAGCTCAGTACGCCGCATACCCTTAGGGCGGTCCGCGGTACCTCACGAAGGTGGCCACCCCCCAGCGTTAAATATGCCATACCATACCATACCATACTATACCATACACAATGTACGAATAATACAACTCTTGCAATTTACGCCAGGTGGTGTACCATTAGAAAGAGATTATAGTATATTGCAAAGTCCTTAATAGGGGCTAAAACGCAATCTGTTAAACGGCATATAAAATTAAGTTGTAAATACCACAACTTATTACAGCGTGACCACTGGTTAAGACGTCGTTATCATCTACAGCCTCGATTTCTACAGACTGCAGTGTGCAGCACAACTTTTTGGGGGGCCTTCGTTTGTAACTGGGTGCGGAGCTATTTCCTGCTTACCTTTTTTCACCTACTTCCACCTTCCAAACTCATGTTTTAGTCAACATCCCTTTCCATCTTCTTCACCACCCCCCTTCCTTCCCCGCTCAGGGAAGACAGTACAATATTTGTGATAGTCACATCTCGCGCTGCACGGGATCATCGTACTGCATGGCCGAGTAAGTATTTTCTACCTTCATTCCTTCGTGTCAACGAGAGCACATGATTTCAGCACTAAAAAAAAAAACACATCAGAACCTCAGCCTCAGAACCAGCTACGGCCAAGCCAGCTCAGGTCAAATCGATTTTCGGCAACGGAATAGAGAATGGTGATGAAGCGATGACGGTCGAGAAACCGGGCACTCCGCCCAGAAAGGCGTCTGTCGCAGTGTCTGGGTCGGCTCGGGATACGACTGCACAGCTCGACGTCGTCCGTTCGGCGGTTAGCGATTTGGAGATTGACAGGTACATCTTCACGCCCCTGCGCTATGCATTCTTCGCTTACCGATGACTTTTTATCTTCTAGATCACCTGAAGACCAGAAATCGGAAGAGCAGGAACCGGAGATGACTGCCACTGTTTTCCAGACGTTCGGTATATGTCCCGATCTTACTCTCCTCGTCGGAACATCCCCAACTGCTGAATTCAAGGTCTGCTCACGAACTCTGGCCCGAAAAGTGGACTTCTTCGACAAGATGCTTTACGGACCCTTCGCCGAAAGACAGCCTACTAGTGGAACCTGGGTTGTCAGACTTCCCGAGACAGATCAAGCATCCTTCAAAGTATCCCTAGCGTTAGCCCACGGTGATTCATCGCAAGTCCCATCTGAGCCCGATCCGGATTGCCTTTACAAACTTGTCACAACCATAGACTACTTCAACATGTACCCCTTGTTTAAGCCTTGGGCGTATAGATGGTCTTCCTCGATCGACCGTCAGCTTCGATCCAATGACACCTCATCCGCATTCCATAATCATCGTCTTTCGCTCGCTTGGAGTTTTGGCAACACTGGTACCATTTGCTCGACTCTGGTGAAGGTGATCACTGAAATAACACCCGACAAAGATGGCAAAGCGCGGTTGAAGGATGGAACAGCGGTAGAATTTGACTACGAACTCGGTCGGTTCGACTTAGAAAACCACATCGCCCAGGTTCGCCAGTATTTGATCACCGAGATATCTACGATCTACAACAACACATTCAGCCAGATAATGGACCCCAACCGTCGAGGTCATTTATGCAAAAGCAAAGCAGTCCCGTCCGAAAAGTCAAGGGAGATTTGCGACAACGCATTGTTGGGTTGCCTCTTCAAGGAGCTAGGAAAGCGCAAAGTCAGCTTGAGCTACTTCAAACCGGAAGCCTTACTTAAGCTTTCCCTGGAGGATTGTTCCAAGAAATTGCTGGGTATAAAATTGAAGGGCGTAGAGACATATTGGAGGGATCATGAGGAGTGCAACCCGACAGCCAAACTCCAAGATACCATCCGAACGATGAGAAATTCTCAGAAGCTTAACAGCCCCTTAACAGATGAACACCTGAAGTATCTCAAGAGCCAAAAGGCAAGATGGGGGGGTCTCTATGGGTAGTGTGGATGGATGTTTCGTTTAGGTATGACACCTTCATCTTCCGGACGATCGTTTGTTACAAGGGCTTTACGCTGAGAAGACATCTAGGTTTGCAGTTCACCTTGGAGGTCTCAAATGACGACCCAAGACTGCCGACATGAACAGTAGCGCGGGAAATCATTACATTCGACCACTAGCAATCAACTCCCCCCTTGCATAGCTAACTTGATTTGGTCATATGGATAACGTCCCGCAGGGGGTATGACGATAGTCAACAGGTTCCTCTATCAACTGACGAACTTCATCGCAAGAGGGAAAACCTACAAAAATGAAAACCAGGTTGTGTTTCACCAGGTTACCTACAATTGTTCTTAACTGAAAATAGGATCACACACATTATGGCGAGATCAATACTGTAATAAGCTTTCTTTTGTGGCTTTAGTTAACCCAGCATTAGCTGGCCAACAGCGACTCCCAACAGTGCTAAATTCCAACGTAATAGTAAGTTCACCGAACTAATCCCGTTATAGAAGATACCAAAGTTGGAGATATAGTATTCGATATGAAACATAAGAGAAATTTGCCTCATACTACCTTTTTTAATTCCATGTCATGTGAGACTAGGATTAGCTTAGTTGCGGCTCGCGATTAAGACGGTGCCGGCAATCTCCCCAGGTCTGTTCGAGGTCTGCCACATCTACGTGCCCAAATTATATCTACTCTACAAGACATATACGCCAATGGTCCGTGGCGCGGCGCGAATCCAGTGAAAGCGAGCGTTCGTGATAGCGGAATCATGCCTTGCCCGGTGGACACGGCAGAAGACAAAGCCGAAAGGGATTCTGAATTGAAGACGACGAAGTGGCCATTATTCGCTATCACGATCTTGCCACTATTCACTCGGTGGTATCCAGCGAGTCTACCGGTTGCCCACAATGTTGCATATCATGGGCGCCGAACATGGTAGGAAGTCACTCATCCTCCTTCGTAAGACGGAACTCAACTGCTAGTCTCAGTTACGTTAGAATCTGAAGGCGAATTGGGGGGGACCTTGGACAAGTCTGGCTAACCTGTAGGATGATATTTTTATCTTTGCATGGTTCCCCTCTCTCTTTCAGCCTCGCTCTAAGTAAGGGCTTTGGTATCTTGATAGGGGGGTTGTCAGTGTTGTGTATATAGTAGGCCTCCTTGCTACCTAGATAGACAGCTGGACTGAGCCTCAATGCATGCTCATTATCCTATTTCATCAGTCAGCTTGGTAGAAGGTATTTCTCCTTTTCACGGCATTTCCCAAGTCAGCCAAGCCGCTCAATGCTGTTAATCGCCGAAGATCCACGATTCGAGGAGTGCCATCTGCTATGTATTATATTAGAGAAGAACTTATCGTTAGATGCGTAAGCCCTTTATATGGAACTAGAATACGCTCAGATTTATATCGCTCGTGAACTTGGTACTGAGCAACAGATCGCTCTTCCACATCCAGACCCTACACCTAGACTCATTTGGCTAGTTTACCGCACGGTTAGGCGATCTGGGCAAACATACCTGGAGTGTAAGGGGCGATTCCAGTGTGATTAGCGCATGAAGCTTCGTATCACTCATTACAGAGTGAATCAGAAGTTGCGCTTGCGTTGGTCAGCTTGCAGGTGACAGTCAAATTACACGTAAAGGACTGCAGCAAATTACAAGGAGAGAGGTAGGTAGCCGCCTCTGCCAGGAAGACGGGATGATAATATTATCAGTTGCCGACCGGGAAGACCCTATTTGGGCACATCGCCAACGAGATAAGCAAAGTTACCTTTCAAAAACGTGAGCATGATAGGTGCTACATCCTTAGATGGGCAGATATGGGAGGCTCTCTAAGAAAAGGATAAGGTTTCCGGGATGATAGGTAAAACTTCTAGATATGCCCAGGTGGGCCCAAAATAGGCTAGGGATAATAGCTGCTTGGATAGCCATGAGCCTTCGAATCAAACTACGGGAACAGCGCAAGCTTTTATTAGAACATTATAGATATAGTTGTCAGTCTTAATAAGAGGTCATTGAGATAACAGAACCTTACAAGATTCCCTTTAAATGCACCTCTCGTCTCCATATCAGGATTGTCCGACTATCTCCAGCCCCTTACACTCGATATCTTCGTAGCTAGCAATTCCTAACACCTGTATTTGAACAGCATCAATCGACAGCGATTAGGAAAATTACTTACCCGCGACAGCCCCCATACCCACCGGACACCATACATCTACTCTACTCATCATCTCGACGCTCGCGGCCATGGCGTCGGCCAGTCCTCTGGCCTCGCCAGTCTCGCCCCTGAATAGTTACACCGTCCCCCTTGTGACCTGGCGAGGCGCGAAGACCATTGACGATACCGACGTGATCCTCACGGGCACTTTCCAGGTGCGAGAAGTAATGTCTCGAGGTGATTTGCCCGAAAGTGCTAACCATTGAGCAAGAGGTCTCCAAGCAACTAGAAGCCATGGACAACGTTGCGCTTGGCAACAACTTATCCGTGATGGGCGAGTGATCCGAACTTGACATTCCAGGAATTCCGGTACGTAACTATGCACTACAGCACCCAGGCAGGCAGGCAGGCTAACGACGTCCTCTCCTCTAAATGGTACAGGCGACCGAATACTTCCTAGGCGGGCCAGGAGCGACGGGGTACAATTACGCGGAGACGGCGATCCCGCAGCTGGGGGAGAAGGGGGCACCTGCACCAGCGCGCCGAACGGTTGCCGCCAAGTCAGCTGCTTGGGGACGCGAGTATCTGGTTCTGTAAGGCGGGCCCGGTGTTCTGGGAGCTCTCCTGCGACAAGGTCGCCAACATCGCCGTGCACGTTCTCAGAAGTTGCCATACAGGCGGCACCCACAGCGGGGTGCAGGGCAAGCGGACCGACAGCGGCAGCCTCCAGATCATCCTCGCCAAGGGAGAGGCTCGCATTGATCGGCTCGGATCTGATCATGTCGATCAGCCGGTGAGGCTATTCTGCGCAGACGTTGCCTGGGATGGTTGCTGAGATGCCGGGGTGGGAAGGTTGAGGAGTGCAGTAGTGACGGTGATGAAAAGATAGTCAAAAGAGAACCAATATTTATTTTGTAGGCGAGTCCAACAACATAGTTAACTCAAACCGGTTATGGTGGACGTTGCGAAAGAGCCTGATGTTATACAAAAGCCCTATCCCAAATTAGGCTAATCGTGCTTGCGGACATGGGTTACAACACTATCACCATGATGTTACGTGCATAAGACAGCTTCGACTAGGCCGAACCACGCTTACTTCGCAGTAATAAAGCCAATCAGTTAGTAGGATGCTTTTGCGTAGACATATATCCGGTTACGGGCAAATGATGGCGTGTGAAAATCACTCAATTGTGTTCAGATCTAACCATACAGGTACCAAAAACCGTTTTGTCATCTCATCTCCATGGTCTCAAGGGGAGATGTTATCGACTCCCAGATCAAATGCTAACCGACTGGAGAGGTATGATATGCTTAAATAACCTCAACCAATGTTCCATCACATTCCGTAGAGTCGTGATGCTTGCCTACAATTGGCAGTCTAGGGTAGTCCGCTACGTTTGCATGACTCAGTTGCGGCTCTTACTGAGCTCACTCTGGGCTGTTGCAGTAGGGCCACCCTTAACAGCACTGACCTCATGGGTGATAGTCTTCTCATCCTCGGTGATGTCGTGGAGGCTGGCTCTGTTGATCGGCTCTCCAGCGTGCTTCTGGGCCTGGGCAGTGGGGCCACCCTCGACAAGACCATCCTGGCCAGTGATACGCTTCTCAGCCTCTGCAATAGCCGAGATGGTGCTATCATCAAGCTTTCCAGTGTGTTGGACCTGTGATGAGACGTTAGGCCAGGTTTCCGGTGAGGGTGGGACAGTTCAAATTGCAGCAACAACTCACGGTGGTAGCAGGAGCATCTTGACCGGAGGCTAGGCTCTCGACGAATGCGGTAGGTCCATCTGCGCGAGGGGCGTCCTCATGAGTGATAGCATTCTCACCACCAGCAATAGCGGAGACGGTGGCGTCGGTGATTGTCTCGCCAGCGTGCTTCTGGGCCTGAGCAGTAGGGCCGCCTTTGACAGGTCTTGCCTCTCCAGTGATCTCCTTCTCCTTTGTGGTGATGTTGGAGATGGTAGGGCCGTCGAGAGTGTGGGAAGCCATCTTTGCGTCTGATGTATGGAAGGAAAAGGTAGCGTCTGATGTGATCTGGTTTGGTCGAAGAGAATGCGGGTTCTGACGAGGAACAAGAGAGATATTCTGTTCAGTGAAGTGTGAAGAATCCTGGAATTTGGAGAATGTCTAGTTAGGTTGCAGTTGAGAGGTTCTGGTTGAAGAAGGAAAGTTAGCGAGTTCAGGCTTTAAAAAAGATTCGAATGCACCAAATTCACCTAGGCAGGTGCTGATTGATGTTTGCTTGCTTATTTGGTTATTTGAAGGCAGGTACGTATGGCTTGCGTGGAGAGTTACTATACTCTGACCTCATCCGTCTCTGACCTGTAGTCGCATTGCGTCACGCAGCCTTAGATGTCTCTAACTTAGGATATTACGACTGCAGGTAACTGCAGCTCATCGCTGCCTTGTTTCCTATAGAAACCTTAGGAAGTGTCAAACAATTTGAAAGTGCAGGAACACACCCTGCATGTGGTAAGTTCAGTAGAAAAAATGAGGACTTGGAAGCATTCATCCTCTTGCATGTACTTTGCCACAAATTCAGTGACTACATCGGTTATTTTTACGTTATACGGATTAGAGATGCTCGTTAACGATAACTCACCATATGCAAATTCCGCCTTCCAGATTCGAGCTCTTCGCCTTTTCCTACTTGTGAAGATAGGGTGAAAACGAAGGCGGAAAGAGAATCCATGTCCGACACATGCGCAAGCCATTAATTACGCAATAAGCCACGTGAATTCTGTATGGTGGCTCGTTGTAGGAGCTTGGCTGTCTTGCCTTCAGCGGCCCGATCAAATCAGTAGCTTAAGGCAGTTCCTACTTCATATGAACATGTGAAGCTCCAGTTTGGCGTGGTTAAGACTGGCAATGCTGTCTGAAGCATTTGTCCGCTCTTGAAGTTGCCCGAAACACATGACTCTTGCGTCTGAATGCAAGCAGGTGGCGGTATATGTCGCTTTTGGATCAGTATATTCTTTAGTTTCTAAGTTAATCGCTAACAAGTATTTGCAAGCGAATGGAGAGACGTAGGCATTTGTGGACTTGACGCTTAAATACCAGCAAAACTGGACAAGTAGATTAACGCCTAGATAGTTGACGTATCCAAAGACTTGAAGAGGGGTCTATGTCTGTACATACTCGTACTTCCGCTGAGCATGGGTGCCGTCATATGCATGCTTCAAGAGAATACCTGTGAAAATGGGAGGATGGTGTTGATGCTGAAGGAGAAGGCCTCTACATAGCGTTGTGATCCTTTAAAGAATAGTATTTGGACATATCACTGGACCCTCCTAATAAAGTAACTCTTTTCCTTTACTTGTAGTTCGGACAGCATAATTGCAACATGTATGGTGGTCGGTATCGATGCTAACTCAAGCGGTCAACCAATCATTATTCCACCAGGGTTATGTCTCATGGGGTAAGTAAGGGGTAGGTAGTTGAAGTGGCCTTGCATGAGTCTCTTTCCACTTAAAGTACTTCCTATCTTACAAAATTGCATTCTCTGCGTTGAGAGCTGGCATTAGTCGATATTTGTAACGTCGTCTATCTAGATGGAAACCCGTTTGATACCACCTGAACACCGCGATGAGGAAAAGAGAGCTAGTTACAGCTAATCCACGGCATTACATGTTTCTGCATCCCTTGGCAATTTACCCTGTCCACCCCTCGTTACGAACTACCAAGACCCTTCCGAGGATCTGACGAACTGCAGGTGCTTGTTTATCGCATCCCACTTTGATTGGAGATGGCTTGAGGGCATCATGGTCTGTCCCTAGTCATATCTTAACACCCGCCATGGCTGGCAACCTGACAGATGTACCCTTCCTAAAGGAGGATCACTCAGGATTCTCGCCTACGGCTGCCGCACTTGCCGTAGTCAGTTAAAATACGAACGTGATCCGGTCATTGGTATGACCCCGGAAAGAAGCGACCGTGGGATGTTAGGAATATCTGTTTCGAGCCACTGATTAGTTTCGATAGGCGGCGACCTGATAAGAAGCTGAGGTGGACGAATCATAAACGGGAACGGTGTTAGGGCATGCCACCTCATGACTTCTACTGAACTAATTATCAGAGCCCCATAATAGGAAGCGGATGCTCAGGTGGTACACACCCATAATCATGAGCTCGAGTTAGACTATCACCGTTGATGCTTGATAACCGAAGTCATTGTGTCAAGTATCGGCGACATCTTGTGTTATACACGACACTCATTTGTACATAATCAAGTTAAGCAACTTGAAAAAGGGTTTGAAGGGTTGACCACGTAACGGGCCCACCAAAGTTACTCAGCTGCGTAGAAAAGCAGCCTATGGAGAGCTACAGTATCCTACGAGTCCTGGTGGTCTATCTACGCTAAATTCTACCTAACAAGCTGCTAACTTTATTAGCTTTGGGTCAAAGCTTAAAGCAAAAGCTCGTTCCACCTGCGGCCATAACAGATATCGAGCGCTTATGTCTATATCCTTGATATCCTACATTTCTCCCCCCACCTTCTGGATCCCTTGGCTTACATTACTTCATCGATGTCCGCCTCAGTCTTGGATGTCCTCGTTCGGGCATTGCATCGTTCGCAATTGTGTTCGCAGCTATCTACCATAATGTCTGCGTTTTTATAGGACCATCTCACCACGTTGGTGCACTACCCAGGATATTCATTTCTGTCTTTTTCGAGTTGTAGTCGCCAGCTCAACCGCGATTCCAGGAAAATAGGGAGGGGCCGAAGCCAAAAGGAACGTTGAAGGGACAAGGGAAGCTACCTACCGACTGGAACTGCACATGCTCCGGCAAGCTCTTCCAAGGTTTACCTCATAAAAGTAGGTGTCTGAAATACAGCAATCACGGCAGTCTGGACTTGGCCCAGTACTAGATCGTCTGCCACTACCCGGCGCGCAGGAAGGCTGGAAGGGCATCTTGCTTCCCTTCCGTACTCGTACCTGAATACTGGGTCAATTCCCGACATCTAACAACTCGTCGAATTGTCCTGTTACCACGCCACATATATACATACCTTAGCTGTTTATCGTCGCCTCAGGCTTATCATCACAGGAAACCCAGGTGTCGAGCGGCCCTGGACCCTTCAGGTGGCGGGCCTGTCCGACTTCCAGCACTATCAACAATATCTACAACATGTGTTACATCCACTGATCGACCGTTCACTGATGCCTATTGTCAAATATTGACCGGCTTTCCACCTCCATATTTTCCCTTCGCCAAGGGACTCACAAACTTCCCCTCGCGGATTTGCAACGGCTCTTTGTTAATACCTATACGAAGTTAATTTCATCCATATACCTCGTCGAGTTCCCGACGACATCCGGTGGCGAAAACTGGTCCCTTGGGCTCCCAGCGCGGAGTGGAGATCGAATCGGGTGCTATTCTCGTCTATTGTCTTCGCCGGGGAGTCTGAATGCCATCAGGTCACCTACGTTCATAGCACTACCGAATATATCGCTAGATTCGGTCTACCCGACAACATCCCAAGCCACCGACATATCTCATGAACCACGAGTCTTACCGCCTCTTCGTTATATCCCATATTATCGCCCAATCATACCAGATCTAACCGACCGAGTCTTATAAGTATGGGTAATACACACGGAAAAGAAGCACGGACTAGCTCTCGCTTAGGACCAGGTGCTGGTCTTGATGCGGGCGGTAGTTCAGGCGGTGCTGGCTACCAGGGAGATCTTCCTGATAGGTCACGACGTGTCAGCAGGGCTGACCTTTCTGTTCTGGGCTTAAGCGTCGGCGGAGGCTCAAGCTCTCGCCAACAAGATGTACCATTTGAGCATCGGGAGACCAAGCAAGAAAGGGAAGCTCGGAAATTGGAAAGGGAACGGATAGCACGGGCCCAAGAGCGGGAACGGAGTATGAGGGAAGAACACGTCGATGGCGGGTACCTAGTGACAATGGGTATCTACACGGCGTCTGAAGACTTCAGCAAGCCCATCGTACGCCAGCTACAGGTAAGACATAGGCGAGACCTATACTCAGTCCAGTCGCTAACGTACGCTGATGATAGATTGAAAGGAAAATCGCACCGTTCTGGCGCGGATTGGATGATTTCAACGAAAACTGGGCGGAGCATCAGATAATTGCTGCTGCGCGGGGCCTCGAGATACCCAAAGCTGATGAGGTCCCCGAAAACCTCCTACCCCAGCTCAGGACCGCCGAGTCACTGGGTACATCGACGCCCAATTTCGGCCATCTAACTGTACCAATGGGCCCTCGAACTATGTCTGCATCCTCTGACATGGCAGCGTCGAGTCCCGGCACGTCTCTCCCGTCCCCGGCGTCGCATGGTCCGCCAAGATCTAGTTCACCTTTGAAACCGCATAAAGCTCTAGCGGCAGCATTGAACCTGACGAGGAATGGGTCCAACACAGATATAATGCCCCGGGAAATCAATCTGCCGCATGACCCCTTCGTGAATGGCCAGCCTCTAGAGGTGTTTCTTTACAAGGATGGGGTCGAATGTCCACTATGTCTGATGTACTATCCTCCGTACCTAAACCGCACACGCTGTTGTGCCCAACTAATCTGCAGTGAGTGTTTCGTGCAAATCAAAAGACCGGATCCGCACTATCCGGAACATCATGATCAAGAAGCCGGCACCGAAAGTGCTGCCAGTACCGATGAACCGACAGGCGAACTCATCATGGAGCCGGCGAAATGCCCATATTGCACCCAGACGGAATTCGGTGTAACATATGAGCCTCCTCCGTTCCGTCGTGGTTTAACTTACGCTTTTAATGCTCCCGGACTCGGCTCTATGAGCACAGCTATGTCGTCATCGAGCTCTCTAAACTCGAATCTCTCGCCGTTATCCTCTACTCCGCCGCCCCACGCTAACCGCAGGAGGACGCAGAGTTTAGCTGCTCATGCCCCAGGGGTTATCACGACTGACCGTATTCGGCCCGAGTGGACTACCAAGTTAGCAGCGGCTCGCGCACAACAGCGCAGGAGGGCCGCCGCAGCCGACGCCCTCCATCACGCAGCCTTCATGATGGGAAACACCGAATCCCGGACGATATTTGGCCGGCCGAGTCGATTCAGTCGCCGTAGCACTAGGGACACCCGTGGATCTGAAAGTCCGGGTACCGGCACGAACTCACGGTCCCATTACGACGGGAACGGTGAATCTCCGGAAGGTGCCGAACCGGGTCAACGAGGCTCTTCGGGAAGACCGGTGGTGGGTCGAGAGCGCTTCGACGTGGCGTCTCTCGAGAGTATGATGATGGCCGAAGCCATAAGGCTGAGCCTGGCAGATGAGGAGGAACGTCGCAAAAAGGCTGAAAAGGAAGCTCGAAAGGAGGCTAAGAAGCGTGAGAAGGAAGAACGGAAAGCAGCCAAGAAGAACAAGGGAGACGTCTATGGAGGGCAGGGTGGAAGCGGTGCTAGTGCAAGTTCTCTGAGTTTAGGACTTGTTGGGCGTAGGCGGGGCAACAGCGCAGCCAGTAATTTGCGCATGGAGGCTGGTGTGGCTACAAGTTCTACATCCGCTAGCCAAAGCAGTTGGCCGAGTGGTCGGGTAACTGCAGTCGCTACTGGACCTGAATCACCTCATGCCCCCGATGATGGTGACAAGGGCAAGGCTGTTGAACGTACCGGCGCATCCTCTAGCACCCCAGGAGCTTCGCCGGCCGTTATTCCCTCTCCCACAACGAATTCTCGAGTGTCTTCCCATCTTCGTCAAATGAGCAACGCTAGTTCTATAAGTTCTAGCGCGACAGGCAGCGATGCCTGCCAGCACCTAGGGGAGGCAGCAGAAGAACCATTGTCGACCCCTCCGAGTCTTGGTGGTCACGCTACAGAGGATGAGAACGCCAGCTCTTCAGAGCCGATATGTAACTTCAGAAGCTTAGCAGAGATGGTTGGCGTTCCCATTGACGGAGAAGCTACGTCTCCGGAAGGCGATGACCGGCTGAAAGCAAGTTGCACGGGAGAGGGGAAAGGGGTGCATGTCGAGCATGTCGAGGGCGACACCGTTCGGCCCGCGGAAGAGTCCGAAGTCGATACGAAGCAATCACCATCTCCTACTCACAACATGTCCAGTGTTACAGGAACGCATGGGGGAAACGGTAGCTTGCCACCCCCGCAGCTCATCGTCACGCCCGACACAACAGGTCCGGACGGCTCTAAGCAACTGGGACACGTCGTCAACTCAGCGGAACAGCCGCACCAGGTCACTCAATAGATTTTCTTCACTATTTACCAGGGGCGGGAGTGCGGCGGGAAAGGGACTTGATGGGTTATGAATCTTGCATAGGGTATTTCAAAGTAAAGGAGACCAAGGGGCCGCGGCTACTGTTTCAAGGTCGGAGTTGGAGGCATGTAGACATTGGAATTCCACGTTACCTACTTGCCCTGAATTCACTATCATCGCACTGTCCAGGAGTTCCGAACCGCATAAGCAGTGGTCTTATGGCGGCGAGCTGAGCTAGTTCCCTTTTAACCAGAGAAGAGCCGATCTGCACGCGGGGCGACATCAGTACAGGTATGCTGCGATGCCGTTAGTTGTTTTTATTTAGCACCCGCCATTTTGTTGACATTCCTCAGGGAAGGGAGTACTTGTGGTACCCAGCGCATTGCGCTCTGAATCTCGGGGGAAGACGTCGGTAGTGTCGTCCTGGTTTCCTTGTAGTCCCCAGGGGCACTGCCTACGAGGGTTGCGGATGCTAGCACGTCATGAAATGGCTCAAGTTACCGGGAAACCAGCCACTGCATACCACCCATCTGTTCTAGCCAAGGTAGGGACTGTGACAGCTAGAACAGGAACTACTCTTAACTCATGCCATCATTCCTAATATTTTGTTTGTCATTAAATAGCAGCATATCATCTAAAGGCAACATAGTCGTTAGGCCGTGGCTTGCTAAGCCTCACATCCCCACCAATCTACCACAAGCGGGCGTTGAAAAAACAGTTAAGCCACATTCGTACAACCTCGCTTCTTCAATCATGCTCTGATCGTCCGCCTTGCATCGTTGCTTAACCTTCTTCACGGCTAGGCGAAGTCTATCTTCCACGTACTTCTCGGCGTCGTGACCCTTAAGAGACAGGCCAAGGATTCCGTCTTGGTCAAGATACCTCTCGAGGTACGAAAGCGCCAACCCCGACCGAGAACGGCATAGAAGTTGACGAGCTTCCCAGTCCCGAGACGATTATCCGTGGAGAATGTGGTCTGTGCCATTCTAGGCCTCCCAGAAGTGGGGACGCATCTCCTGGCTTTGGTGAGGTACTTCGTCCAGGGTCTTGGGTACGTATAATGAGGACGACGCGTGCACTACGTCCATCGTACGACGATAGGTGTGCTGTAACAATATGTTTGCCACTAGGTCGACTGGTATCTCGTCTAGTGCGTTGGTCCCAGGGGCTGAGCCCCGCCACGGCGGGAAGGTGCTGATGTCACCCGTCGGGAATAGAAGCTGTACATAGAAGTTTGATAGGGGACTTGACGTCACAGGCATATACTGGAGAAACGGTACCTGCGCGGCAGGGCCTATGCACAACGGCCGGACAATGAGCAACGGAAACCGAGAGAACCGGATAGCCAATAGTTGCTCCGTGAGGTGCTTCGAGTACCGGTAAGGCCAGGGGTAGGCCTCAAACCGGCCCGATCCCCTGCCGGCCGTGATGTCGGCGATCTCCTTCTCAGGATCGCCCACCTGGTAGACTTCCTCGGCCACCTCGCCGTCCTCGAGGAAGGAGTGGACGTAGGGGGTCGACACGCGAACAAAAAGGTGCAGCTTCTTGAAGTCGCGCGCCATGGAGGCAAGCTCGAGGGTCGACGATGTGTTGTTGGCAACGAGCACGGGCGCGCGTCCCGGAAGTTGATATCGGCCGCCGCGTGGGTGATGAGACGATGTCCTGAATCCCGGCGCGGTGCTCAGGAGACATTCACAGGGACGATTTCATGGTGACCCCGGGATGAAGACGATCTTTCCCGTGCCCAGGATATCTTCTAACTTCGACCCCATACTGGCGGCCCATTTGCGCTTGGCCGTAACCGCGTCCCCTCTCATCAGGGCGAAGACTTTGGCCACCCCTAGCGTCACGACCAGTGCATAACAGGCACCCCCCGAGGCCGCCCGTACTACCAGTCAGGAAGACTGTCTGTCGGGAGAAGAAGTCCAAGACAGGGTCACTACGACCGAACTCCATGCTGGCTAGGTCTTAAGGGAGAAGTACAAGGATCCTTAGGATGAGGCTCTTGGTGGAACGGGGATTTATCGCTTTTTAAATAGGCTCCAAGAGGGAGCGAAACTCCAGTACACGATAAACATCAGAGCGTTACTACGAGGGTACGGTAACCCAGGCCAAGACGTGAGTGACTCCTCAACAGCATTTCCACTATTCAGCCTGTCATGGCTATAATGCTACCCTCTCCTGTCATGCTTCCCCAGCTTTTATCCAATTGTCATCTTATGCGAACAACGAAGTCCCACAATTCAGCTATGATGAAGTAGGAGGCATGCGTGAGCTATTGATAGACTCGGTCCGGATCCAATTCTGTCCCTGGCAAACTATACTCCTGTGAAGCCACCGTAATCGACGAGTACGGGACTAGAAATGAACCCGTATCCAGAGACCCAAGCCGTTTTGATGCCCACAATATGGCAAACAACACCCGGCTGTCTCATTGAGTCACCTGTAGCAGAACATGGGTGGCGACTCGGTACCCGACGTCAGATAATCAATTTATCGAAGCAAGAGGTTTTCTGCGTCGAAGAAGCGAAAAGGAAATAATTTCGAAAGGAGTAAGTTGCGTGAGGATGATGATCGGGGAGTGCGGCTCTCTATTCGCCCTCAGTGCGTTTTCAGACGCCTTCTTGACATGCCAAGACGGCATTTCAGCTAGCTCCAGGGGCTCGAATCTTTCGGCTGCTTCCGGACGTTCCTGGTCTAGAAGCGCCCATTAGCTTGCCGAACTTCACGACTCGGCCGGACTTTCGGATTATGTTTATAGTCCCCGCCAACGAACGGAGCGTGCTTCTGCAATAAACTAGGAAAGGCTGTGCATTGGAGTGCGTGTCTAGTTGTACCAACTGGTAGGTTTTGCATACCTTACCTATCAGTTTAGAACCAACAGTAAGAATGGGTGCCTAGGAGTGCAATGAATGTATTCAAATTGGACGAAGAGCTATCCTCATGGTTTGGGACCTGGAGGCAAGTTATATCGACATCCTGTCACACTTACTAGGGAGCAGCTGCACAGCTCTTGAGGATATATTGGTATATTGTATGATACCTTGAAAGCTAGAAAACGGTGATCCCACTAGTTGTGTGGGTGGTCCACTGATATAGGGCTCTAGGGCTCCGGAAAGGATCAACGTCGTCCCGAATGATCCCCTGAGGCTTTAGATAGGGCGCCCATTTTCTGCGACACATCGACACCATATTCTGGACTTTTCAGCTATTTCCCATGCATATGCAGCTTGACCCTATATCAACAAACAAAAGCCAAGGGCAAATAGCAACTTAGAGTTCTCAGCAAGAAACAGGGGCATTCTGATTATGTCTTTCGTCACAGCCGTGTAGGCCAGAATTAGTCAGGTGAGTAGGATTAATGCAAGTAGTATACCAGAATAGTCTAATCCAAAAAAGCATTGCGAGGAGAGGTTCATTCCGAATGGGTGGGGGGCGGGCATATATTGGGAATAGGAGTTAAAATAGGGTCACTAGGCGGTCCATGCCTCTTTTATCTAGCTTTGTAGTTATCAAATCTTCGGGCTGGTTACTTGATACGAAATGTAACGGATATTCTGTCTATCCTTGGCACCAGAGTACCCCTGCTTGGTGGATAATGTCTCACTTCGCAGCTAAGCCACATTCAAGCGTATTCAAAATCTTGTCTAGTAAAGAGGTATGGAATTTGTGTAATACCTAGTATTTTCACATTGGTCGAGAGGTTCCAGAACAACGACCATATGATTGGGCGAAAAGCAAGACACCATCCAAAACTATCTGTGTTCAAACGAACGTTGTAAGACTTCAAAGTCTTGACGAGGCAGCCATGGTATGGATTACAATCTCAACCAAGCTAAGGACTACGAATCAACTTTGACTGGAGAACAGCCCTTTGATGTGTCACTTCGCGTCATTTAGACATACTCCGCCTTCACAGTATTATACCGTTGACCCTTGTGTATGAGTGTCCATGAAGTTGATGCGGAATGATCTGTTATTTATTAAATATGAAGTTGATAAGGTTCCTCGTAGGGCCAACTTACAAACTGCTTCAAGCTTGCACTCCACGACATAGTACTCGTTGCCGTCGGCGCCTTTTCTCTTCGTAAGTTGGTTGTCGGGAATATGGCTGAGGTCTGCTTCGACTTTGCATAAGAGCTTCAAGTTCTCATCGCGCAATATGCTTGCCGGCCTGTCAATTCCGTCCACAAATATATCTAACTTGAGCTTCTGTATTCGGCCGAAGCTAACCCGTCTCGATTGGTAAAAGCCGTGGTATATCGCCTCGTTCTCTGAGACACTTTCTCCCTAAAACGCTTTTAGTCTCTGAGAGACGGAGATGAGAGACGGGAACTCAATTAGATCTGGCACTCACCTTTTTGATGAACCAATTCATCACAGTAACTTGGTAGTACCCTTCCAAGCCGTCCCACCACCTCCTAGATTCTAGGGCCTGCGTTTGAGACCAAGTTAGTTATAGGTCAAAGGATGGAAGTTTTGAACTGAGTTTCTAGTTTAAGAAGGGAAGCACCGTTGCGACTTACCGAATGCTTGCTCGGATCGTATTGCACACCAAACTCAGTACCATAGTGTCGTCGTGCCACTCTTTGTTCGACCTTGACATGAGTAAGCTGAGCTGGGGCGCTGAGTGAAAGCCCTTTCATCACAGCTCCATTCACAACTGCGAGCCAAGCGTTGGGTGGTTGCATGACTTGAATATTGGCACCAAGAGAATTACGGAGGCGTTCCCTAAGGTAGGTTGACCCCCCGAAACCGCCGACTAGTAGGACTGCCCGAATGGGAATCTTACTTGAGGTGATCTGGTCTCGCACTAGTTGGATGATCTGGAGAATCACTGGTTCGAAAATCGTCTGTATCTCCTGAGCCTTGAGAAGCAAAGAACCTCTCTGAATGCCTAGCGCCTTGTTATTCGCAAGGCCAGGAACTGGGATGCGAAACGTGTCGTTCGGTAGTGCGGCCATTGTAAAATGCCTCTTTGTCTGCGACGTTGTTAGAATCCTTTCACAATTATTCTCCGATAAAAAAGGGCTTGGGTCATTCTAAGGCATATGAACAGGGTCTTAGGTTGTATATTTACTTGTTCTTCAAACCGTTCCATTGCTTCTGCTAAGATCTCGTCGTCGAATCCTTCCTCGTTCTTAAGCTTGCTTCGGAGGAACGCCTCGAAACGTCGATTCAAGAACGATGACCCACACAGAGCCCCGGACCCTGGAGAGGCCTCTTTGATCTCGAGGATTGGCTTCAAGTTTGTGATCGTATAGGAAATCAAGTCCACCGTACCGCCGCCTGCGTCACAGATGACGAACGAATCCCCGACTTCAAGTCCATGCGGATCGAGCCCATGCAGAGTATAGATTGCTGCCGCTTCGGGTTCCGAGATCAGGGTTATTGGTCTGTTCTGGAATGGCCCGCCTGCCCGCTGGCATGCTTCGAGCGTCTTGGACTTTGCCAGGTCGCTCCATATTGCCGGGACCGTCAGGATAAAGTCAAGTGGCGTGTTGCGGACCAAGGCTTCGCCTAGTTTCAAGCGTAAGGTGTACAAAAGATGTCCTCCTAGTTTTGATAGATAGTCGGTGACTAGTTTCTGCGCGTCACACCGGGTACCCCTATTTTCGGTCGAAGGCCGAAGCGACGGGTCGAGGTCTCTATGACCTATTAGTATCTATAGTGAGGAGGTGTATAATAGGGTCCGTACAATTTGAACCATTCGAACACCTCCTCAGCCGGAGCCTGGGGCGGTACTTGGAATCCCCACTGAATATCATTGACCGTATGCCTTAGTTTTGTCGGGACCTTCTCGGATGTCTTTCCGTCTCTGATTGTTTGGCTAATTGGCCACGTCGTTATGGCTGTCCGCCTATCGTGTCTCTGGGTTTCCGCCCAAGCCATCCCGCTATATGTTGTCCCAAAGTCTATGGCAACAATGATCTTACGATCGGAAATACTTAATCTCTCAAAGGTATTCTCCATCCCGAATAGCTCAATCGATAATCAGCTGTTAGAAGAAGGTCAGATGGCGAACGGCAATACCCTTAGTACCCTCGGTCACAAATCCTTTGCGGGCAACGAAAAGATGGATACGCCGAGCAGTCAATCATTCAAATTTAAAGAATCAAACCAAGAACCGCTCGTCTCCCTTAAATTACCGCTAAGCTTTCCTCTGATGACGCGTCAGGGACATATATGCTAAGTGATGGGGTTCGTGCTATGTTTCGAGCGCTCAGCCTGAAGCTTCCGTCCAAAGGCTTAAGTCACTTGACTTGCAAGTGACACATTTATATATCAGACCATATACCACACCCGCACCAGTACATAAGCTTTCTGTAAGAGATTAGGCGCTCAGCGGCAGATACATTTCCCCGCACTAGGCGGGCGAGTGTATTGAAAACCCCCCTAGTATATGTATATCGTAGGAGGGGCATGGTACAACCCGTGGTGGCTCGCATACTCAACGTAGCTGGCCAATCGAAGGGTTTGTTAGACGCCCTTCGTCGCCCCTGGGCCCATTTTTGTATGGGATGCTACTCCTTAGGGGGTGATAAGAGGTGCAGCGATGTGCCATAGCCCCATGCAGGACAAGGCCTCACTGACGTGGAGATGGTTGAACCATTGCAAGTAAAGTTGGTGTAGGGGAACGCATACGTTATGCAGATATGAACTACGTGTAACACGGTTAGTAGTCCATGTTGTGTTAGATACGCACATTTAGGTTATGGTACGTGGAGTACGTCTCGACTAGTGATCTAACGCCAAGGCAGGCCTAGAATCAGCCTCAGTCAGTCATTAGGTCTCATTGCATAGAAGTGTGACTCGGCCCCTGTCCATAAAACCTGAAGCGGGGCAGTTGATATGCTTTGGGACGCCGCTTATCATCCCGCTTTCATGCTACATCAGTGTGCAGATATTTGGTGAACGCCATAGGAAACCTGACTTATTCCTCGAAGAGGTCGTGCGTCGAGCTACGACATCCAAGGGGCGAAATAGGCTTAAGTACCTAGACAGCAGACTCACCAGGTAGTCTTATATGTTTGTTCAATAGAAGGATATCATGGACGGCCAAATGAGTGCCCCTGGGCCAGAGGTACCTCCAAAACTCCCACCCAAGTGGCATTCACTCGAAGAGAGCAAACAGACAGACGAAGGGAAGGTCAGATTGAATGGCGGCATTAGTCCGACGCCTTATATTCATCCAAATGGCCACGAATCTTCAACTGCGAGCAATACTGATCCTATTTCACAAAAGCCTCTAAGGCAGACGTACGCAAAGGGTGTAACACAGTAAGTTAAATCTCTTCCCCGGTCGTTTCTCTCACTGGCCTCATCAAACTTCTAGGGTGACAAATCGGCCCCCGGTACGGCAGGAAGAGAGTCCTCGGGCCATACCACCGCCTCTTGACTCCAAGAAGTTGCAATTACAACTTGCTGAATGCGAGGAGAACACTAGAAGGGTTCTAGAGCAGCTCCAGAAAGAAAGGCAAGAAAAAAAGGATTTAAGGGAGGCAAACCAAGAACGATCCGAGTCATACCAAGCGATCATACGCGGTCTGACCCTCGAACTCAAAGAAGCCAAGGCGGATTTGGAAGACACGCGCTCGCATATTTTGAGCATGCAGCCTTATGTGAAGGACACCACTCCAGAAGAAATAGCGCGCGTGCGTATCATCTCTACGGGCTAATGTCTGCATTGCTAAGCCTGTGTTAGGACTTCGATGATCTCTACGATGCGGTTTGCAATTGGGTTGAGACATGGATGACACCTGTCTTCGATAGTGAAGAATACTGCGGAGAGGTCCTTAGCAACGCCCGCAAAAGTCTGTGAAACCCGCACTCTACTTGAGGCGCAGCATGAGCTAAATTCATTATGGTAACAGATCTTATTAGAGCAGCTAAACTCAGAAGTATGATGAGCAGTCAGCCAGATCTACGCAGGATTACGGAATTCCCGGACACCAATCAAGACACAGTCGTTGCAATAGTCATGAGATATTTGTATACGCAAGTCTTCTCAAAGGTAACTCCCAAGGGACCTGGTGTAGGATTAGCGATGGCATAGTGTCAACCACAGGAGGGCTAACTCATGGCGTTGAACAGGTACTTTACGGCACCCTTCCTCAGTATACCGAGATTCTGCAGCAGATAGAGGACTCTATGAGTGAATCTGTGCAGCCAAAGCGAGGTGAGACATTCTTATCTCCATATTTCTCATTCCAGGACACTACTTATAATTTTATAATTAGATCTATTTGCGGTGAGGAATTGGAGAGCTGAGACTTATACCAGCCTGATGAACCACCCTGCCTTCAGCGCTGTTCGAGATGCGAGGCGGGAAGAACTCACTACTGAGCTCGGGAAATTATTCTTCCCATTAATGCCTCAGACTGTCAAGCAGAACGTCTTCTACAGAGATCTCGATAGGAAGATCATCGGTCCCGCTCTGGAACTGCAGGAGAAGATGCAGAGTTCAATCCATTGCTACTGGTTTACCTTAAACCAATACGAAGGTCCATCATATGGAGCGGTCAGCGACCATGATCGAGCCTCTGCGCTGCTCGCCGAACTAGACAAGGTCGATTGCGAAGACGTCTTCGGCCACCGCCGGCGCTGGGATCCGGCGAAGCTGCATAATCCACCTAGTCAGGAAGACACGCTGCGTAAACTGTATCCCATCTGCACATTGTCCCCGTGCCTGATGATGCAGCAAGTCGGACGTGGCGAGATCGTCAGGGAGCCGACGGTCATTCGAAAGCAAAGAACACTCATCGCATGGGCTACACGAGAGACCAGAGCTTCTAGACTGGCAGAGGCGCCTCAGACCCTGATGAATGCTATCTACAGCATGAGACAATCAAGGAGCCGTGGTGCGAGCGGCTTGTTAAGGGGGTGGTTCTATACCCCTGTGTAATAGCACTACCACTGATGAGATCTGCTTCCGTCTCAATACCTCGACGGCCCTGCTGTACTAATTAGCCGACGGGAAGAGGGCCCAGAGCATATCATAGCAAGAATCCCAGATGATAATGTCTAGCCCTGGGTTAAGGTCCAAACTCGAAACACGGATGAAAAATATCAGTGTATATGAAGCGTACTTCTGCGCGATAAGCCATAAAGATAAATCATCAAGTTACAAGAAGACATCGGACATTCCTGTCCGCCCGAAAAATGTGGGAATGTCTTGTGAGAAAGGATTTGCCGGCCGCAAAACAGCGTTCATAGGCAGCAGGAAAGTTGCAGTAGTTAGTGACTCGTGCAACGTAAATGCATAACAACAGCAACCCAATTGGGTTCTTATTCACTACCTTATCCCAAACTCTCGAATCAAAGCGTAGCGGAAGTGTATCTTCCAGTCAAGGTTGCATGCAGGTCTACCTTCGTCTCTTACCCCTTTGAGCTTCGATCGATTCTTAGAGGAGAAAGTGTAGAAGCTTCAATAAGAATAGAGATGAAGGGTGTGGGTGTCATATTGGTGATTACATTAGTAATACAGCCTGCTCTCTAAAGTTAATTCCGACGTATACCTGTTCACGATGAGGAATCACGTATCACCTTGCGCCAGGTTGCTCTAGGGTTATCGAACCATTCGGGCCACATGCAGTGTACTGCATTCTTTTTAGCCTCAGGCCCAAGGGCGCTAATCTAGCGCGTTCGCTGTAAGTCGTTCTTCTATTAGCGGAGCCGAGAGTGTGCCACGATCAGCAGCCGTCAGGCAGTCCCAGGCAGGGGTTGGGTAGCCCAGGTCTGTCCGTTCGGCTCCCTCCCCCCTCCCTGAAACTTCAAAGTACCATGGCCGTACTATTAACACCGCCACCATTTCCTACCTTAATAACTGAATCCACAGGCGTATTTAAATCCACCGTTTAACCTTCTTCAATTCAGCACAGCGGAGATAGTAAATAGGTGTTGTCTTAGCCTGGAAATGATTGGACGAAATGGTAACGTGCAATTTACCGGATATCGCAGCCTCCTCAGAGAGCACATTGCCCGGCTCCTCGAGGTCAGAGGCTCGTTTTCAGTACCAGGCTCCCAGCCCCTCGATTCTGGTTGGTTTCGATACGCGTGATTACAGAGACAATGCTGTATCTCTTGAAGGAAGTAGTATTCACAGCAGCGGCGGCGGAGACGCCATGGGAGGAAGTAGCAGCAAACAAGCATCACGGTCGGGCTTTCGAGATGTTGCAACAGATCCCGATATTTCCAAACTTCCTATTCAAGGAACTAAGCTCAAAAAGCAACTCGATGACCACGAGTGAGTATACATACCCTTTCCTTGTTCCTTTTCCCGTATTTCCTGCCCTCCAGATTTCACGACACGTAGATACGAACTGATCCCATAGATTCGGCCAGCGCTATTACAGAAAAAATAAAAATGAAGATATCGTACTGACCAAGGAGCGCACTCCAATCGAGCCGGATATAATAAAGGAGTGCGTGATATGCACTGAGGGAAAACCATTCAGCGACTTCCCACTCTTCTCCGTCTCGAGCTCCTGCGAACATCCACCTCAAGCTTGTTTGGTCTGTATTGAAACATCCATTAGAACCAGTTTCAAAACCAAAAAATGGGACGAAATCAGTTGTCCAGAGTGCCATGCCACAATGGGGTATGAAGATGTTGAACAGTATGCAGATCGAGAGACCTTCGCCAAGTAAGTACTAATTCTGCCCTCTACTAACTTCATCTGAATGTATCTTACAACTTCAATCAGATATTCCGATCTGGCACTCCGGGAGGCCGTTAGCCAAGCGCCAGATTTTGTCTGGTGCCCCAATGGATGTGAATCCGGACAGATCCATGAAGCCGGGAACGAGCATCCCATCGCAACATGCGTAAAGTGCAGTTTCAAGTTCTGCTTCAGACATCAGGTAAGGTGGCACGAGCAGCTCACCTGTGCCGAGTACGACTCGCTCGTCTCGGACCCGGAGAACTTCCGTAGCCGAATCGATATTCTTAACGAGGAAGCCGAAAAGCTGCGGCTAGAGGAGCAATCGGCGAAGCGCACCCAGGAGGAGGCGGATCGAAAGCTCGCGCAGAGCCTGATGGCGGCGGAGCAGCGCGAAGAAGCAGAGCGGCAGGCGCAGCGGGAAAGGGCCGAGAGGGAAAGGAGGGAAGAGGCCGAACGCCGCCGACTCCAGGCGGAACGTATGGCTATGCAGCAACAGGCTGAAAAGATGCGAATGGAAGCGGCGCGGAAGAGGGAAGAGGACGAGCTGAGCCGGAGAACGGTAGAAAGAACGACGAAGCCGTGCCCTGGCTGCAAATGGCCAATCGAGAAGAACTCCGGATGGTAAGTCGTCGGCATACAGGGAGTTCCCTTGAGGACAGTGCTAACTTCGTCGCAGTTCACACATGACATGTAAGTCCTTCCCCTTACTTTTCTTGTGGTTTCCTTTGGCTTTTATCACCAAGACGTGTGAAATCCTCTGTTGTTCTATCCGAGGTGAGACGCGAACAGATTCTGTCACCGATCTACAATACCTCGTCGGTACCATTCAACTTTACCAGGTATTAATCTCTCGATCAGGTATCAAGTGTTACCATCAGTTCTGCTGGGGTTGCCTGGCTAGGTACGGCACGCATAACCGTGGTTGTCAGGAACGATCTTAGTACGGCCCATGATCAATGCCCCCGGGATTCCACAAGCGCTGGGTCTTTTCCGCGGCTGGGCTCTTCTGTTTGCCGCAAATGCCGAAACCCCTCTGATCTGATTGTATCAGGTACGGTATGCAAATCCCAGTGGTGCTACGACTGTGGTGCAGACCACAAGATAATTCTCGAAAAGGGGAACGACTATCATTTACCGCGCTGCCCCTGGCATTCGAAGAACTTGCCTTCATATTCACCGAGTCTGGACCCGATTTTGCCTCGTTAACCAGGATCGCTTTACCGTTTCGGTATCCCTTTTACTAGGGCTCAACGAGAGTTTCGTCTCAATGGCGTTCTCGTGACGTTCTGAGACACAGCATTATTGCTGGATATCAAGTGGGATCGCTATATTAGCAGACAATTAGCTGAAGGTGTATTTGGGGGGTTTGTTGATAGACTGACACGACTTAACGCCTTATCTTTACTGCCAGAATACGGGACGGGGCGCCTATTGAGCTTGTGCAACAGGAGTCCTGTGTATGGTATCATAGGTACGGGTATACCTGATTTGGTTACTTCTTGGAGTATATCCAGTACTATGTACTTGTATATCCCAGCGCCATACGCTTCGTGAGTCTAAGCGTATTTACACGAGTCTCAGGGCAGCGACTGTGAAATAGGATCATCAATTGGACTATAACCCGAGAGAGCGTGCGGAAAGGTGTAACCAGGGTCCAATTGCTACCCTGTTAGGATGAAAGCACGACTACACTGGCTAATATATAATTACATCTGGTCGCCTAGCTCTTCCATCTGCTCTACTTGGATTGGTTTCCAGTCTTTAACTTAGCTTATTCGATGAGCCCTTACAAGAGTCTTCGTATCCAATTATTAATTTCATTCATGTCGACGACTAGAAGTCTCGTGATCCGCTCCAGGACGACATCCTGCTGTCTTCTCGTCACCTACGGCCACATTGAGCGAAAAAGGAAGCTGATTTGGGTTCCTCCCCCGCCAGATGCCTTCAGAATTCGAGGTAGCTATCTTCGCGGCAACCCCTATTTTCTCTCACTCTTGTTTTGATCTAAAAGCCGGCCACACGTTCTAGCAGCGCCTGCAGTATGCTAAGTTCTCTATATGCAAGAAGTCAGGTGTGGTCTCCAGGGCAGGTTCTCGACGGCAACTCCCATAACACCGCACTTTGCCTGCCGTCGTCTAGGAATGCTTTTCCCACCAACACCCGCCTCGTATCCCGCAAAGATGGTTATATACATTAAGGGATTATCCAAAACCATGTCGCGGTGGTAAGCGAGGCAACGACTAAAGCCCGATAACCCTGTCCCCCTTTCAAAGCCCCTTCAGCAGCTGAGTCGGAATCCGTATCATCAGAAGAACCCCCGGCAACGGAGGCGGAGTCTGTAGCGTCACTGGGGGAATCGCCCGGCTGGCCCGTCAGGCCTGCCCCGGAGTCGTTCGCATTGAGGCGAAACAGGGGATCCAGAGCCCGGGACCCGTTCGCTGGCACCCGGCTGCCCTCGACGCAGACCCCCTCGGGGTCCGTCCACGTGGCGTCGACGGCGCGCCTCCAGACGAGCTCGGGTCGGTCGAGCATCTCGGCCGTGTAGAAGAAGCGGCAGTTGGCCGGCTCGTAGAGGAACTGGAAGGGGGTGCGCGCGTCGGCCCTGCCGAACGCGTTCTTGCCGTTCACGGCGCCGGCGTTTGCGGGGTCGGCGGCCCGCCGGATCGCGTAGCCCTGCGCGAGCGTCCCGAGCTGCCCCGCCGCGAGCTCCGCCTGCCGCTCCGCGGGCGCGAGGATCAGCGCCGCGGAGGCCGCCGCCGCGATGTCCTTGAAGAAGAACACCTGCGCCCCCTCGACCCCGGCGATCGCCTGCATCGGGCCGGCCCTGGGGCGCCCGCCCACCGTCACGGTCTTCACGCCGGCCTCGAGTATCATTAGGTACGAGAATATCGTGCATGTGGACCCGCAGGTGCCGTCTGTCAGGAGCACCACGTCCTCTGGTGCGAAGACGGCCGGCGGCGGGTTCGAACGGTCACCGCTGCCCGTCAGGTTGAAGTCGGTGCCGGGCATGTTCAGGGGCGCGTTCTGATAGGCCGTGAAGAGGTCGCGCTGCAGCGAGACCGGCCCGAGGATGTCCTCCACAGTCCTGAATCGCTGCCCCCCGGGAGTGAAAACGCCACGGGGAAGCACGTTACTGATGATAGAGCTCTGGGCCAAAGTCTGGAGGGCGAGGATCTCGTCTTGGGTGGTTGGCACGGAATCCGCTGGTACGGCCTCTATTACGCGGGCAATATCGACAAGGCTGTCAGCCAAGCGTAGATTGTTTGCGCCAAACTGCTCTATATCTGGGAAGAGCTGAGAGGTGGGATTAGTACTAGTGTGTGATCGAGAATGGCCCCAGTAGTGAAGTGACAAACCTGTGCGAAGAGTTCCAACCCAGCGATCACGAGCCCACCGCCGTTCGCCGTGAGATCGACGACCAGCCGCTTCTTCTCGGCCCGTCTGCTCTTCTCCAGGAAAGATGCTACGACCTCCTGGAAGTTAGTCAGATACTCTAGTCCCTCTACGCCTTCGCCGGCAAAGGAAGAGACCGCCAGGACAGCAACGTCGTCGTAGTCAGTGCCGTTGAGGAAGTAGCCCGACGTCTCATTAGCTCCGCTATCGCTAACCACAGGCCTAGGATACGCCGTAGGAGTGGTCGTACTCGTCTCCTCTAGCGCAGCCGATGTTGTTGCACGAGCTGAGTCGGGGTTGCAGAATCTGTCGTAGAAGTCTTCCCCGCTGTCAACTCCGTCAAAATCAACGCCATCCCTAAAAGCTGCGAAACTGGCTTCCGTCTTCTCGTCCCCGTTCTCGTAGGTGAAGGTGAGGCTTTCGCCCTGGTACGCCAGCGAGCCGGCCGCGACTAATACCGCCTCTGGGTCCGCGTAGGTTGGGAACTGCGAGTTCCATTGCGAGTCGGGGTCCTGGAAGCTGCTGAACTTCAGGCTCATTTCGCTCAGGAAAGCCACGGCATCCCGGCCGTTGATCTGGACAAGGGCCACAGGTGGCGTGGTCGCATCCGGCGCAAACGCGGCTAGGAGATTGTCTAAGCGACCCATGGTTTAAGATATGATGGCACTACCTTACTCACCTCGATGATAGAGTTTCGGCAGCTCCTTCCCATCTTTGGATACGGATATCAGGTCCGCGGCGAGATCGTTGCGGAAGCTAAACGCCTTGAAGACGTCCGGACGATACGAGAAATGGCCGTCGTGCGCAGATACCACTGTTTGAAAGATCTCCAGCTGGAACTCGTACTCGCTCGCATATCCACCCTCTAGAGCGGTGGCCGAGATGTTGTCTAGCCTCGCCTGAATGTCCACCGGCGGTAATATATATGACGGCGGCGGGTCCTTTAACCAGGCCAGCGTGCTCTGCCACTCAACATACGCCTTCAGACTTGTGACCAGTTGCGCCGCCGGCTCGGGTTTGTTCGGGACCGACTGGAGGCATTCGAAAGCGAGCGAAGCTGGAACAGTCGGGGTGGCTGGGCAGCTATTCAGCAATCGCATCGTCGCAGGGGTCTATTCAGGGGCGCCTCATACGGACCTAGCGGGCTGGCGGCGAGAAGGGAAGCTGTTGCGGACGAGACCCGAGCACATGCCGTGGGATTGGCACTAGGTCTGCCTGCTCGTCCTTGGGGAGAAGGCAAGCCAGGCGCCGTTGCCAATAGACTCTGAAAGAACAATAACTTCACAACCAACCTCCAAAATGGCTCAACGGATAGCGCAGCTATCCCGCTGCCGACTTGTTCCATACCGGAACCTCAATGAAAGACAACTACCGCCTGGGCATTAGATACCGAGAACCGGTAGCCATCTTTCGCATAACGGGCCATGGGACCTTTAAAAGGGCGTCAAGATGTAAGGCTTGGAAGGCTTCCAGGGGGGCTGAAAATACTTGAAGCTTGTCTGAAACCGCCGGGCCCCAGGATGCGCGGCCGCGCCATAGGGCGATCAACCCCTACGGCGATTAGGATTGGTTTCTTCTCTTCCTCGAACATGTAACGCTAACTTTGGTGCTATTTAATTCATCTGTAAAAGCCGGAAGGGAAAATCGCCGGGACAAGCGAGCTCCCAGCGCGTCGGTAAGGCTACAAATGCTCGTCGCATTTAATTATAGAGGGCCCTGCACCCTTGTTATTCTCGCGCCTAGCTGAAAGAACCCCTGAAGTGCTTTAGCTTCGCTTATTTCCCCACGAGACCTCGGCTCACCAATCAGAGTAGCTTTTCCTCCGACATTCAAGCAGGGAATTACTTCTACAGTTATGAGGTGCCAACAACCCGGTCTTCACTTCACATTTGCTCATAGTATCTCTTCAGTATAGCTGCTTGGGCTAACATTAAAATTATTGCTTCTATCAATAAAGGTTTCAAGGTGCTTTAAGCAAGCCCTCGTGCCTAACGACCCATGAGCCATCATTTGGGAATCCAGGGGTGTCACTCTGCGATCCTCGCCAGCCAGCCGCCATGTAGGCCACTGCACAGTCAACCAAGTCAGCATGAGCTCCTCAAGATTGTTTACTTGAGGCTGCGTACCAGCATATAGAAAGCCAGCGTTTCCGGGCATGAAAGGAGGGGGCGTGCCGCCGTCGCCGCCTCTGACAGCAAACCCTATACAGCAACATCTCGTTAACGCATTTCCGCCATGGTGTATTAGAGAGCATACTAACCTGCGTCGTCGAAGATCCAGTAGTCATACGCAGTCAGATGGTAGATAGCCCGCTCGGGATTGCCGATCCTCGCCGAGTTGATAGCGAGAATCGGTCGGCCCCATCCACGGATCCTGGCGTCTCCCCAGACGTCCCACACCTTGTCGGCCGTCCGAAGGGCGACTTCGGGATCGACGGCAGGGGTATTCGGCAGGATGCCCTGCATCATGATCAAGCTCCGAGGGTCGCTGGTGAGCTTGGGGTCTTCCCACCACGAGCTGTTCAGACCGTCGTAAACGGCGTAGAGCCCGTCGACCTGAGGCGGCAGAGCCAGGTTTTCGGCAACGGTCGTCCATTTCTCCGGCACGCGCTCATGGAGCTTCTTCTTCCATTCGCGAGCAACGTCGAGTCCGTACCGCCAATACGCGATCTTCAAGAGGCAGTCAGTACGAAGATAACACTGCTCGAAATTTCATTATCGCCACTCACCTCGTAAGCCAGATTGCGTGTCTCGGCGGGCGGAGTGTTTTCAGTCACCCCGTACGATCTGCAGTCTCCGTTAGCGTCTCGAAGAGGCCACGTGGTACCCAAGATACTAACGGTGGTCCAAGGTCATATTCTCCAGTGGTCTCGTTCTTCCACGCGTAGGATGCCATATAATCGGCAGTAGCAGACAGCACCCTGTCCCAGCGCTTCAAAGTTTCTCGCGTGGGTTTCGCCTGGTAAGCCAGTTCTGCCAGGTACATAGGATGCGGCTACGATAGACGTGGTCAGAGGCTGGAAACTTGTAACATCGGTTCGCATCACTGAACTAACCTGTTGCCACAAGAGGAGGCCATTAATTCCACCAGGGGAGCTGCGGCCCGTGACCAGTTCCGTCATCTTTGGCCATCTAAGTAGCTCTGTCAACATATGGTTGATTGTCATTGAAAAGAACATCGTACCTTGCTCCTTCCCAACCCATGGCCTTAGCTCTCGCAAAAGACGAAGGTAGCAAAGTCTCATAGACCTCAGGAAATATGGCGTCGAAGTACTCCTGTCGACCCCATGTGGCCCAATGTGCAGCATGCCATACGACCATCTCCATATGAAATTTCCCTTGGGCACTGTTAGCCAATGATGGCGGCGAAATGGCTGTGTCTGGGAAGTGCTTACCATACCATCCATTGTTCATGAGTCCACTCTCCTGAGGTGTCTGTCCCTTAGATGCGCTATTGACTCGCACATGATATTGAGATTGTACGATGCGCCGCTGCAGTTCCGTCGCATTCGGGTTGGAAGAGGAAGTGAGGTCGACAAATCCGCCCTCAGACCAGTACCTTTCCCACCCAATGGGATTTCTCGCCTTTACAAGGAGAGGCAAGTCGGCCTGTTCCTTCTCGGGAGAAAAGCGCGCCGTGAAGCTGATGGTGGACGAGGACCAGGAAAGCTTCCGAGCAGAGGCCAAAGTGTACCGGTGGGCACTGATCTTATCGGAGCCTTCTGGTTCGTCTCGGGATAGTTTGAGCGGGGATGTCAGTGGCCATCGCAGGTTGACAAAGTAACTCGTCTCTTGCATTTCATGATAGATATGTGCGGACCCCGGGAACCGTTCCGGGACAATGGATGTTGTGTGGTTCAAGGGGAAATCGTAAACTCCAGCGAAGACCTCGTACTTGTACTTTGTGGTATGTATGGGAGGATAGGGGAAGTCCAATTCGACCTTGAGGTCACCGGAGCGGACGAGTTTTGATTCGATATCGAAGGTCACCGCGTCTGTTTCGAAGTCACCACGGGTTGTGACTTTCACGAGAAAGCCATCCACTTTGAAGGTCGACTTGATAACACCGGTCCAGAGGTCGAGCTCTTGTCTAGGCTCCATAATCTGAGAGGCCGCCAAGGTATCACCCTTATATTTCAGACCGATCCTGCCCAAATTGATACGGTTCGGGTTGCCGATTAGCCACTGGGATATCTCCGGCAAGTCAGGATCGGGGATATCATAAGACACGTTTCTGCCGTGTGTCATCATGGGAATGCCCTGATAATCGCTGATATCCTCCCTATACAAAATCTCGTCAGTCAGGTAATCAAGCGTCCCTCAAGCTAATGTCCTTACCCATTAGTAGGCAAGGAATCGTTGTGCCAGGCCCAAGTCGACATAGTATTGAAAGGAAGGTAAGTCTAGAGATAAAGTTAGCGAGAACAAATAGGCCAATGCCTTGCATGAAACATTCCTGCATTCCTGTAGTGTCGACGCTGAACGCGAAGTTGCCGTTGCCAACCTGCAGAGGAGTCGTCTCATTGTCGATCAGACGCGTTCGAACAACATTGTGCTGAGACACGATTCGATGTCTTCACGGCGGTGAGCGTCGAATTGTAAGCTGTGATCATCTCAACTACTAACCTATCAATCCTCCCGAAAGCCAAGCTTGAGCCCGACAGAGCAAGCCAACACACGGTTCCCAAGCGCACCATCTTGCTGAAAAGCCTCGATTTGCCTCGAACCTGTGGACTGGGACCATCTCAACTTCGTACCTAGGCGGCATGCAATCATATATTTCTTCTGTCAGTTCTCCACCGATGAGAGGGTCGGGCGTATCTAACCCGAATTTCCCCAGGGGTTCCCCTCATCGCTTAAACTAAGTTGACGGTTAGGGCTCTCTACCGGCAGACTTCCCCACGCAATGGTGTTCCCCAAGAGCTGGGGTTCACCAGAACTCGGCCCGTTGATCATCTTGCCGGACAGAGAGGTAGCCCGAATTATCGTGTGCCGTGAGTCTCGCTTCCGTCGATGGCAGGCGAGGTTTCACTTCGGCAAGGTTCCGAAGCTACGGGTGCCAAGCAATCGTCTTTCATGGAGACGAAGTGGAGAGGTATTTCTTTTCCCCGTGGGGCGTGGGGTTGCCCAGATTCTCATTCCCAAAAGCCCGGACGACAACACCGAACTTAACAGACCGCGATATTACTTAACGCTCGCCCGTCACCGAGTTTCCAAAAATACATATGATGCACATGAAAAACCGCTTTCAGGCCCCTACACCACCAGTCTGTTCAATGCCTCGTCAGTGGCGCGTCATCCCACTGTGGATCCCGAAGAGGCGGCCTCAGGGCATACAGACTCCTCGCCTTTCCCAGAAAGGACGAGCGTCTGCTCTGGAGCTTGGAATAATAGGCTATCGATTATCTCTAACTTAAAGAAGCAGGCATCCTTAACGGGCAATGCGGGCAGGGCTCTGATATTCTTCTGGCGATGTATCCGAAACATGGGAGGGCTGTCAGCTGTGGACGAAAGGGTGTACCCCGCCTAGGTCCTAAAGCAATTGTAGATACGTGCATCACAATCAAATTAGGGAAGATGTATGTGAGGCATAAGCCACTTTAGCGTTCGGGGGCAGATCTCGCTTCGCAGAAAGCTTGCTTCTGTTCACGTTGGGAATCTCTTGGCATACTGGATGTAGCGACCGACGCTGGAGGCTGTGTTGGGTCCCTACAGGCAGCCAACGTGGCTCATATCTTTGATCTCGGAAGACCTGTAGACGAAATTATCCTTGGAAATCACAAACGCACCGACGAGTAGCTAATGACGCATGGATTAGATCTTAGTTAATTACTAGGTAGTATGAGTCGGACGTGCAGTTGGGTACTGTAGCTTAATTTAGCGGCGACAACCCCCCGCTGAGCAAGGCATCTCTCGGCGGAAATAGTGATCCTGAAAGCGGCGTCGTCCAGTTCACGTACTATATAGCCTCGTCGTTCTCAATTGAAAAAGAACAAAGTGATGATCTTAAACCTAAAGACTACCTTGACGGGTTCGGTCAAGGGGAATGCCTCCATGGTGTTCGAAGCAAGTATCCGGGGACCTAGAAGCTGCAATAACGGGGCTAAACCAGGTAGTGATCGGGGCTGTGGTTCGATGAAGGAAGCCCAAGACCTAGGTGACGGACTGTCGTAGGTAGACCGAGTAAGTGTGTTGATACGGTAGGCAAAGAGTGAAGGCCCTGGCATAAAGGGAAGAATTAAGGTTAGGGGATGCTCAGTGCAAGTGACAGACAGGCGGGCGTGCGCATCGTCCTAGTTGAATATGTTCCATGATCAGGGCTGCGTTAGAGAGTACTTGGCGCTACCTCTGAGTCGCCAACCAGAATATCGCAAGTAGTAGGGGTTTACGTTCAAACCAGAACTACCTGTTATGCAGTAGGCTTGGTCGGGACGCCACGGAGAACCTTAGAAGAGATGGAGAAGTCAAATGGCCTTGAGGGTTTATGTGAATGTGACCAAGTATATTATGCATAAGCCGTCTTCTACCCAAGTTACCGTGTTCGAGCAAATCAAAAACGGTCGCCAAGGGACTTGAGACTGATACGGTCGCCATGTAGCTACAAAGTGAAATGTTTTACAGCCTTCATTCGCTATAGAATAGGTAAGTCGACCCAAAGCGCCCACTTAGGACTTTTGGGCCCTACCCATAAGGGGTATCAAGATGATCTATTGTTGATGTCCTTCAAAGCATAGTATCGCATCCTACTCTATTAACAGCCGCATAGAGCGCTCGTTTCGAAGTCAACTAATCACTGCTTTTTGGCCTTTTCGAACCTCTCAAGTCCCTTCTTTATCCGCCTGTCGATAGACTGCGCCGCCCTCTCTAGTGGGAGTCTATCGTCGATCTTCTTGACCGTTCTCTGGACCGGGGGCTCTATCCGCTGCGCAATCCTCTGGGCCGGGGTCACGAAGTGCGAGATGTTGCGCTCCCACCGAGGCGCCCAAACGGCGGTCTGGTGGGCGAGACGCTCCTCGGCTCCGGGGAGCATGAAGTAGAAGGGTGCGAAGCCAGCGACACCGGCGGCGCCAAAGGTGGCGATCTCGGTAGCTCTGGCCTTGGGGATGCGGACAGGCATGGTGTGATCGTCCGTGAATCAGTTATTCGAATGGTGTGGAGATTCAGGTCCGTCTCGGAGAGATGCTGGGTCTGTTAGTCGAGAAAGGGAGAGGACCTGACAACAAAGGGCGTTATCATACCGGCCCGTTGAGATATCAGCGGTTTAGGTGATGAGGATGCAGTTCTCGTGGATATAGACCCTTGAAATGATAGATGGCCGATTGATTTGACAGAGTTGGACGAATGGGCCTCGTACTGCTGCTAAAAGGAAGGGATTCAGGATGCTTTATAGGCGTGGGCGGTCCACCCACACACTCGTTTCACTTCGCCCAGCATTACGTGTAAGAAGCGGGGTAGGCCAATAGAAGACCAAACATCATGCGCAACATTCTGATGCACCAATCATCAAGCTTGGTTGAAAGGGATGTGCCCCTGGACTAGCAAGGCAAATGCTCCAAATTCTAGATCTACACCTGGCGCAGGGCACACTGAGTAACGGACCAGGGGGGCTACCTCAAATTAGGTTACATCCGTTTTCACGAGAATCCACAGAGCTCCAACACCAGTAGTTTTTTGTACGAAGCGAGGAAGCATCTGGTAGACTATCACTCGCCTGCTAAGGGACGAACGACGCTTTGCTTGATACTCCGGTCAGTTGCCTAATCCAGGGGTCTTACTGGGCGCTAACCCCGCTTCCCCAGGAAATCGGTGGGTCTTTCCCGTCCCCAGAAGGTAGAAGTCACATGTTATGTTAGGTTCGACTATTTAGCAGCGCTAATTGGTGGTCGGTCGCAACCACGTGGTAGCGCTGTTAAGTAATTGCTAGTTTTAAATATTAAAGCACACAATATTCGAATCGTAACGAAAGCTGGTAATAAGTCGTACCTGTCGGATGTTAGGAGTTAAATGTTACGTTAGGTCGATTCCTAACAGCGCTAGTCGATACTCCCTGTCGGTCGCAACCGTCTCCAGATCTAGCTGTCACTATGCGCCGCCCTAGCCAGACCCGCTCACCCCTGCTCGTCCGCTCCTCGAATGGACTACATCCCACTCAATACGACAGCTGGATGCGGATCAATCTCCATCTATCAGTGTAGAACAATTCTAACGTAAAGGCATTGCAGTTTGAAGTAGACGTCTTGTATAGAGAATCGATGAGATGGAGCTCCACGGGGAACAGAACGAGACAGTGGCCAAATCCTCGTCAACAGTAAATACGAAGGGAGAGTTGCAGCCGGGGGGGTGTACAGGTGCTAATGTAGGTGCTAATCAAAGTTTGGGGATAAATCGCTGGAGTCCCCACAATTAATGGCGATCTATTAGGCATGAATGGGATGATTACAGTGGTGTGTTGACCGTTCGATATTGACTACACAGTAACCTAACTGAGATTTGGCTGGCATGAACGTAAGTAATGCTCTATCTTACAAATGGCCAACTAACATCGGAGCAATAATTATTGAATACTGTGTAGAAGTGGCCTTATGCTTAACTAAAGATATAGCTAACCAATTGTTATTTTTGTTTTTGCGTGTAGCGGGACTCTTGTTTCCGTTTAAAAGTAACCTGCAACTCACCATCATCTGGTCTGATGTTAGTTGGCCATTTGTCGGATATGGCACTTCACATGCTGGTGTCTTTCGGTCTGTACTAGCCCCTCGGTCGCAAGGGCAGTTGAATATGCAAGTACCTGGCGGAGAATTCACCATTTGGTATTGTTCTACTACATACGGAGGCACTCTAGGGTTGCTCTATGATCATGGCTTGGTATTAGCTGATTCGGTCAGGGCCGATGCTACGGTATTCTCTATCCCCGTCACATCACCCTTCGAGTTCATCTTTCGGTACCACCGCATCTCTAAGGGAAAACGCGGGGCGGCCCGCTATATGCCGTACGCCTTCCACTGATGTCCGCGGGCATACGGATGGTGTCAAATAAGCGTGTATATTGGGAGAAAAACACGAACTTTGTGAACTAATCGCCGAAATAACCAGCAAAGACTGCTTGCTGCAACTTGCGAGAGGCGAGGAGGGGGCGTGGTAATAGCCTCATGAGCCTCATGGCTAGCATGACATCCCACCCGTAACACAACACGAACGGGTGGTCGTCTAGCATGGCTCCTTATTGGATTTAGACCGCCTTACGTGCCATTCCTGGGTGCGGCTGCATGCATATTTTCAGGTTAGGCGGCCACTTCCTGTATTCGTACATTACAGTTCGCCCTGGATATTTCGTGAATGCCACTGCTAAGTTTGTAAGGCCCGGCGCCCCAATTCAAATTAAGCATAAACTAATGAATCGTCCATTAGTAATACCTCTTGATGCGTTCTTGAGCATACTGCGACCAGCCCAGAACAAAAATCCAGCTCTGGTAGAAGGTGCCAAAAGTTGGATGAAAGAGGGGTACTTCATGTGCCAAGCATGGTCCCATCTGGAGCTCAGAATACAGGGTTGATGTGCTGATATCAGCTCAAAATCCATTCTTCTACACCTGTCCTATCAAATTATGACCAAGTTGTAAGCTAGCATCTTCAGTGCTCATTTTACTGATCACGCAACTACTCGTCTTTGTTTTATTCTTCGGCCTGCTAATGTCCTAAAGCATCTGTCTCCCGGTGGTGGCCAGGTGTGGTACATGGTATATGTAGCTTGGATTCCCAAGTTTTTGCTAACAGGAGCGAGACCTGCTGGGATGCGTATACTAAGATGAGGTATACCATCATTGCCCCTTGAGTTCAAAGGGACATGATACCGGTCTCCGAAGTTCCAGGTACGCCTTAACTTTATTTCCGGCATCCGGCAAGACCAATTTCATAGTCTCCTTTCTGCCTAGTCCATCGGCGTCACTCTTACACACCCTTGTCCTCCCGTAGGATTTCTCTCGACTTATCTAGTGTCTCTTGCTTATGTGACGCCATAACCAAATCGAAAATGAAGTCCCATCTCGGTGCGAGCAGTTTCTCAGCTCATTGGCATCTAAGCTAAACTGCCCGCATACGATCTAGCCCGTCTCTCGACTCGAGTCAACGACCTGCTGGCACCGAGGCTGTTTCACCTGCTCGTAGTCTTTGAACGCAGCCCCCGTCTCATTCGCGGACGAGATATTGGCTAGAAGGGTCCCGAGGATCATTGCATCCTCGATGGACAGCCCGGCACCAGAGCCTTACCACGGCGTTGTTGCACGGACAGCATCGCCTGCGGGGAAAACGCGTCCGTTGGCGTAAGTGGGCGTCGATTTGTGTTCCCATTGAGAGTACCTGCAAAGATCAGGCTGGTCAAATGCGAGCTGGAAACGAGCCGGTTTCGACTTTTGTTCGTGGAAAGCAAAGGCATCAAGCTACCTATGGCACTAGAGGTGGTCGAAATGAAGAACGAACCTCTACCATACCATCGGCAATAGGGCCACCGAACCAGCTACTCAACGATTTCACCAGGGTGTCTCGCGTAAGTGGGCGCTTTCTGTCTTTGACTCCTGGGTGGACTTCCTCGATACCCGATTTAACGCACTGGACCATGGCTCTGTTTTCCATGACGTCGTGCATGATAAAGGGTCTGTCATCTGACCCAGCTATCTCTTGCTGGCCGCAAGGCGTCAGCACCACCAATCTTTACTCAGTACTGACGCCTTGGGGCCCCCTAACGGATACTGCCGGTCAATCCCAAAATACTTCTCACCCAGTATTGCTTTTGCTTTGTCAGAGAGAACCATGTTCGTGCAGTCCCAGAACGCTGCCGGTGATGTGGAAAGTCCCCGGCAGCCGTAGAGTTTCTGAGGATGTACTTCCGGACGGAGCCAAATATGCCGTCTGCACCGATGACGGCATCAAAACCGTAGACAGCACCATCCTGGAAGGTGAGTCCAAGGTCCAGATCGTGAGAATTGATAGTAGTGAGCTTCTCGTCAGGATGGAGGCATGCCCTGGCAATGGAGCGAGAAGCTCACGAAGGAGTGGAGCCTAGTGAACATTCAGAGCCGGATCACTCTCCGCTTGGTCGAAAATAAGCGTCTCTGTTTCTGGCCCTGATCCCTAGATCAACTGTCAATCAGGTTCCCATGTAATTCGTCGAAGCTCCCTCCTACTTACCAGGACGACGCGAGACGAGTTCATTGGAACCGCTCCAGCTCTATCAAGCATGTCCATCGAGGGTATGATCTGCTCTAAGGCCAGCTGAGCATTCCTCGCAAGTCCCACTGCAGCACCACGCTCTGAGAACTGGGGCACAGACTCAAATACGTGGACGTCGGCACGGGAGATGTGAACTAAAACGTTCGCCACGTGGCTCCAGCGAGTCCGCGGCCAACAAAAGCGACGCGAATCCTATTACCGGCCATGAGAGCTAGAGACGGACAGGGGATGCACTTGGTCTCTATGGAGGAAGATAATAATAATAGAGAATGCAGCTACCTAGATGGACAGTCATTAAATACAGGGCAAAACGAGAAGTATCGATAGCCCAATGCGATCGATTTCAATCCTACCTGCCTAAGAAAAGTATGTATCCAGGTATGTAAGTGGTAAACAGCAGGGGCTCTGCAGTGTAACCTGGGAAGGGGAGCCCATGTGACGATATTGAATGTGCTCAGATGGCCCAGCCAACATATGTGCCTTGATGCGGCGCAGTCACGGAGCATACTTGTGCATGTAGATAAGACTGGCGATGCCAAAGTTACGACATCCTGCATATGGTTCAACGCAGCTGGTTCCAACCTCCACCCACCTCTTCTTGCCTTATGAGATGCTTCCACATCAGCGCAGACCCAGGGGCGACAGTTCATTCTGGTACCAACTCGTTAAAGATTTATCGTCCAGCCAATCCATTCTAGTTCTGTTGCTGTGCGAAGCCTCCATAAGGTGCCGCACACTAAATGGCCTACATGTCAATCGTCAGCAGACGTGATTTGTATAAGCGGTGCAGCCTATGTGCCTAATCGGTGGCTAGAGCCTAGAGGCCAGTCGCTTATCAAGTGAGGCGCCTGATATAACGTACGTTAGGCTTAGAGTCACTTGCGAGTCATCGCCGCTTCATTGAACTAGCCACCTTGTTGCTTGTTGCATTTCGCGGCTTGCCTCCCTAGGAATGAGGATCAGGGAGTAGGTAGTCATTCTCTCGAAATTCCCACGGCCAAGCGCTGCAAGAAAATGTAACCCTTGGATAAACTGGTCTGCCATGGCAGTAGACTGGTGGTTAACAGTGTTGAAGTCAGTTCCAATCCCAAGCAAGATCTTTACAATTTCTCAAAGACTATCGCCTATAGTCCCTCGTGATTCTTCAAGCTAGCATCCATACAATCACTGATGGGATGTTGGTCTAGTCAACCCGCAAATCAGGGTATCAAGTGAGGGGCAAATATAAACCAGAGCCATGAAGCACAGCTTAACCTCAGCCCCTAAAACGCTGACTTTGGCAGCATCCTCGCAGCGGTCGGACTTGAAAGGCTGTGACAGAAGCGGGAAGTGGCAGGTCTCATCGATCATGAGATCACTATCTGTATTCATACCGAGAGGGAGCAACCAACCAAAAACAGTCCAAGTAATGACAGAGGTACGCGTAAGACAGCGGCATGAAGTAGGCTCCGTCCCTTGACCAACAACTTTCCTGTATATTTCCCTGAGAAGCCACTTTTCTATTCCAAAGGGTCCCCACGTCAAGCGGTAAGCATAGATGGCCTGTAGATTTACTAACCCACTTCCAGGCTGAAACCCCTAATACAACGCATAAGTCCACATGATCTCGGTTCAGTGGGGTACTTCTTTCGCGAGAGAAATTGGGATAGCTCTTGGTCCTGGGGCTCTCCTCGACTGAGGTTGGATCTGAGAACACCGCAAAGATTACCCCAAGCTGACGCTGCGCTTCCCACGGTCGCCATCCAAGGCGTCGGGTTTCAACTATGCATTACCCTGCTTTCCAGTAAGGAAGGGGCTTGGGTATACGACGGGTTTGCGGTTTCACGGATGCACAAGTCAGAGGATGTTATGGTTATTAAATATGTTATATCCACTATGGAGATCAAATGATGCATAAATAACACTTAAATGCTGACAGACAGCCTCCCAGGGTTTTGCTCGTGTGAATTAAAACTATGGCACTCTCAGGGGTGATCTCTCCCTTAATCCCCTTGGACCTTCGTCGTTTTAGTTGGCAGCGCTCTGACAGCCGTCTGACAGGTGACGTCCTCCCCAGTATGAGAGCAGCCTTAGTACGAGCAGATCAGATCTTACCAGTTGCCAGATCTGCATTAAACTGGAGAGGCTACGATACCTTCTGTGGGCAATATCGATTACTTAGGACGAATAGACGGTGGTTGAAGCAGCACATATGTGTATTAGACGCTGCTGAAGTCTCACGCCATCAGGCTCCTTCCTATCTAGCGAACTCCACCCTCCTAAGTGTTGACAGTATTCATTTAGAGTTATGAAATTCCAGGTATATGCAATGGCCAGGACGGCCTTGAGCATAGTTCGCCTTTCGCATTCTGTTATGCATATGTCGGGGGTCTTTGTGGAGCCTGCGAGCAAACTAAGGCCTTCGTAGTAGCACGCACGTTGAGATCCGGTCCCCAAAGAGACCAAGTTGTTCACTACTGTACGCGTGCAATGGACTCACCGTATTCTCATGAGTTGAAAGTTGCCTTTGCAGCCATTCAGAGGGCTGCGAAGATCAGCAAATCTGTCCTTGCGCAAGTGGATCTGGGAATCCTCAAAAAGGATGACCTGAGCCCCGTCACAATCGCAGATTTCGCGATCCAAGCGCTTTTGACAGCCACGTTCCATGCCGCGTTCCCGAACGACAAGTTCGTGGGCGAGGAGTCCGCGGCCGAGCTCCGGGAGAATCCCGTCTTGCTCGAGCGCGTCTGGAGCCACCTCCAGCAGGACGCCGACGCCGGCGGAGACGCGGAGGCGAAGGAGCTCTGCCGGACCCCAGAGTCGCCCGAGCAGGCGTGCGAGATGATTGACTGGTGCGGCTCCGGCGTCCCCGGAGGCGTCGGCACGGGTCGCGTCTGGGTCTTCGACCCCATCGACGGGACGCAGAACTTCGTGCGCGGTGAGCTCTACGCCATCAACGTCGCCCTGCTCGAGGACGGGAAGCAGGTGCTCAGCGCCGTGGGATGCCCGAACCTGTCACCGGACGCCACGGCCCCCGTCATGGACAACTCGTTAGATCCCGAGGGCAGGGGCAGTATCGTCTTCGCCGGGCGGGGCTACGGCACCCACGTCCGGCCGCTGACCGATTTCCTCGATGACGTCTCCTCCGTGCGGGCGATACCCAGACACGCCGAGGAGGCGCCGACACTCCGCTCTGTCACCTGCCTGAACACGCTAGCCTCGGGCCTGGAAGACGTCCATATAACGGCGGCCGAGCGACTGCAAATGCCGTTTCCCGGCTGCAACGTCCTTCCATGGGTCATGCGGTACGTGGTTCTGGGGCTCGGCCTGGCCAATACGACGTTCTGGGTCTACAACACACGGACCCGTCTCGCGAAGGCCTGGGACCATGCCGGCGCGATGCTGCTCTTCGAGGAAGTCGGCGGCAAGATCACGGACGTCGACGGCAGGGACATAGACCTCACCGCCGGGAGGAAGATGACGGCGAATTACGGCTTCGTTGCCGCGCCGAAGAACCTGCATGGGTTTGTGCTCCGGACTCTACAAGATGTGATTAGGCAAGACGGGAGAATCGCACTGACCGGTTCCGGTGCTTAAGCGCACTGTATGTGTACGCTTATAGACGAGCTGTACGAATGTACCAGAACTGGCGCAAGAGGGACTTATATCATAGATCGTTTGATCAACACCTATCATCGAACGAACGTTGCTTTCTTGATGAGCGGTTGCATATTGAAACGAGTAAGGTAGCCGTGTTGGCAGCCCGCCAAGCGACGCCCCCTTGCTGCTGTAAAACTGTCCATCTTTCTGGGAGCTTACTTCTGGGCATCCGTCATGTCCCTTCCTTAACTCGGAGCAAGCTCACCAATGAGCCCGTTGAATGTGGTCATGCTTCGTTATTAAGCTACTCGTTATCCTGTCTCAACGTGTGCGCTAGGCGCTAACGCCTTCTTCCTTCTCGATTTCTTCCTTGCTTGGAGACCACTTGTCCTGCAAGTTCCGGTCCAGAGTCAGGCCGTAAACATCCTTAGGCCACCACTCGCCCCAGCTCGTCAGGAAGATCTGCTCGGGATCCTCGGGGAAGTCATCCCGCGTGAACGCTCTCAGGAGGCTCTCGGCGCCTACAACTGTCAGTCAGCCATACGCGCTTTTCCGTCCTGGAGAGAATAAATTCACTACGTACCTTCGGAGACGGTCTTGGCGTCCGGCATGCTCATGTCAATTTTCAGATTGGTGTTCCTCGCTAGGCCCGTCTGGGGGATCAGGCCTGGCGAGACGGCAAGGACTTGACACGTATCCCGCAGCTGGCGCCGCCACCAGTGAGCGCTCAGGAGCTGGGCGAACTTGGTCGCGCCGTAGAGGGGCCATCCGGCCTTAGAATCAGCTTTCATGACGTCTTCGAGAGTGCCTATCATCATCCATGAGTACGATGAACTGATACATCAGCCTAAGCTAGACTTACTGGGGTCTGTTACACCTCGAACGGCCCCCGAAGAGACGACAATGATCCGAGACCGGGACGCTTCTAGCTTCTCTCGGAGCAGATGGACTAGATAGTGCTGGGCTGATAATTGAGTTAGACCCCATCATCCCACTCGAGAGGCCAACAAGGTCACACTTACATAGGTGGTTTACAAGGTAGGGCTCGGACCATTTCGACCCATGAGGACCCGGGCCGCTGGCATCCTTGTACATGGCAGCGTTCAAGAACAGATAGTCGATGTTGGTCTCGCCCAAGGTGTCGAGAGTCTGCTGTGCAAATGTCTTGACATTTTTCAGATCGGAAAGCTCCACCGGGAGGAGGGTTAAGCTATGCCTGGTGCTGTCGTACTTGAGTTCGTCCAAGGCCGCTCTGGTACGTTGCGTGTCCCTGACGCCCAGGATGAGCTTGTACGGCTGGGTTTGGGCGAGAAGCTGCTTTACAACCTCAAATCCCTAGGAAGAGGTCAGGACTCCGGAGTTGCTCTTGGAAGGGCTTTGAGACACTTGATAGGCATGGGTACTCACGAGACCGGACGAGGCACCGGTTGCTACAATGGTCTTCGCGATATTGGCCATGGCATAGGTTTCTTGACTACTAGGTAGTTGGTATTATTTGGTTTGTGACTGACTACATGAAAATTGATAGAGATGAGCTCCTTTATATACATCAGAGATCGGCGTTAATACAAGTCCAAACTCCGAGACACAACCAGCATCGCTACTGCAGCCTGTCTATGTGTCGAAATGTTGATTTATCAGCCCGCTGATTTGTGAGCGGCAGCTCTTAGTGGTACACCCAAATTCCTCAATGTAATATATCCTCGGCATCAGGACCATCCATCCTTGCACGACATTACATGACAAACTGCGACCAATCATAGAAGGTTAAAGAAAGATTGATGCCAAGAGTTCGAGACTTGAGCTTGAAGTTCTACGATTTTCTAAGGCTACGAGGGACCATACCCCAATCGGCTTAGCTGTAAGTAGCTCGGTTTTTGGCCGATTGCTCCGTGACGACTAAATTTTCTGAAGCGAGAGCTTCAAAAGCAAATCGCCAACCACATAAAGAACCCCCGCCAGATTTCCCCAAGTAATTCACCCTCTCCCCCATTGGATTCCCTCCTCTTTGCGGCGGCATCTTCTTCGTCTCTGTATTCTCTCTCTTCCCTTTCCACCTCTCTTCAAATACGACAACCATAATGCAGCGCGCACTTTCATCCCGGGCGAGGGCTTCCGTCCTGTCCAATGCCGCTTCCGTTAAGTACCGAGCCGGTGCCGGTCTTTCGCAACAGCTTCGATTTGCCCACAAGGTAAGCAGCCACCTAGAACCAATGTGAGCTTCTAGTCTGTGTGCTCTATATCCTGTTTCAAGAATGCTAACGTAACGGTTTTGTGCTGTAGGAGCTGAAGTTTGGTGTCGAGGGCAGAGCTGCTCTGCTCGCTGGTGTCGAGACGCTCGCCAAGGCCGTCGCCACGACGCTCGGTCCTAAGGGACGGAATGTCCTTATCGAGTCGAGTTATGGCTCGCCAAAGATTACGAAGGGTATGTCCAACATTCATTCCAGGATCGCCAACTCCAATTCCGGCACAATTACTAACGAGAAGGTAGACGGTGTCACCGTCGCTAAAGCCATCAGCCTGCAAGACAAGTTTGAGAACCTGGGTGCCAGATTAGTACAGGACGTCGCATCAAAAACGAACGAGTCTGCTGGTGATGGTACTACTAGCGCTACCGTCCTTGCCCGAGCTATCTTCTCTGAGACTGTCAAGAACGTTGCTGCCGGCTGCAACCCCATGGACCTGCGACGCGGTACGCAAGCCGCTGTCGAAGCTGTTGTCGAGTACCTCCAGAAGAACAAGAGAGACATCACCACGAGCGAGGAGATCGCCCAGGTCGCCACCATCAGTGCTAACGGAGACACCCACATTGGCAAGCTGATTGCCAACGCTATGGAGAAGGTCGGCAAGGAGGGTGTTATCACGGTCAAGGAGGGTAAGACCCTGAACGATGAGTTGGAGGTCACCGAGGGTATGCGATTCGACCGTGGCTTCGTCTCGCCTTACTTCATCACCGACACCAAGTCGCAGAAGGTTGAGTTCGAGAAGCCCCTGATTCTGCTCTCTGAGAAGAAGATCTCTGCTGTCCAGGACATCATCCCTGCCCTTGAGGCCTCGACTCAACAGCGTCGACCTCTCGTCATCATTGCCGAAGACATTGAAGGCGAAGCCTTGGCCGTCTGCATTCTCAACAAGCTCCGAGGCCAGCTCCAAGTCGCCGCCGTCAAGGCCCCCGGCTTCGGCGACAACCGGAAGTCCATCCTTGGCGATATCGCCGTCCTCACCAACGGTACCGTCTTCACGGACGAGCTCGACATCAAGTTGGAGAAGGCGACGCCCGACATGCTCGGTTCCACCGGTTCCATCACCATCACTAAGGAGGATACCATCATTCTTAACGGCGAGGGCAGCAAGGACGCCATCGCGCAGCGGTGCGAACAGATCCGGGGTGTCATGGCTGACCCCAGCACGTCCGACTACGAGAAGGAGAAGCTGCAAGAACGACTTGCTAAGCTCTCTGGTGGAGTTGCCGTTATCAAGGTCGGCGGCTCTTCGGAGGTTGAGGTCGGCGAGAAGAAGGATCGATTCGTTGACGCTCTGAACGCCACCCGCGCTGCCGTCGAGGAGGGTATCCTGCCCGGTGGTGGTACCGCTCTTCTCAAGGCCTCGAGCCAAGCGCTCAAGGACGTCAAGCCTGCCAACTTCGACCAGCAGCTCGGTGTCAGCATCATCAAGAATGCCATCACTCGCCCCGCACGGACCATTATCGAGAACGCCGGCATGGAGGGCTCTGTCGTCGTTGGCAAGCTCATCGACGAGTACGGCAGCGACTTCAACAAGGGCTTCGACAGCGCCAAGGGCGAGTACGTGGACATGATCCAGGCCGGTATCCTCGACCCTCTCAAGGTCGTCCGGACTGGTCTGGTCGATGCCAGCGGTGTTGCATCCCTTCTGGGCACCACCGAGGTTGCGATCGTCGAGGCGCCCGAGGAGAAGCCCGCCGGTGGCATGGGCGGCGGCATGGGCGGCATGGGCGGAATGGGTGGCATGGGTGGCATGATGTAAAATACGTGTGAGAGGTTTAATGTTTTCTTTTGTATCAAAAGCGTGGGATATGGAGCATATCTGGCTTCGGTGTTATGACGGATGATGAATGTGGCCCGCTTGCATGTAACATCTCTCTCCCCTCCCCCTCCCCCTACCCCTACCACTTACCACGTTGTATCATGGTTCATGTTTGATATCCCAGGCGGCGTTGTATAACACTTGTATATAATAGAGCTACCTACCTTACGTACCTTAAGGTCAACGACACTACATAAACTCGCGCGCGTTCGATCACGGTCTTGTCTTTATCAGGGCTTATGGTTATTGCTCCTTCGGGAAATGTCTCTGCCAGGTGTCCTCCTACATCCGGATAGAGGGGCCGTCTGACAGTATCCTCGGGCTACCCAGGAAGTCAACAAGAGAAGAGACGATGAGCCATACCATATCGCAACCCAACCTTATGGTCACGTGTCAAACCGGAAAGCAGCAGGCAATTGTACATACAAAGCGGCGTATGCAGCACCGAGTACTTTAGCTTCGTGTAACCCACGTCCAGGATTGGTGAGCGCAATCTGCCAAGTTCTACCCGGTAACGCCGTAACGGTGGGGGTTTGGCACCGGACAAATCAGGCAAGGATAAAGCACTGATCTCACGGCCAACAGGCCGACCAAAACACCACTAAAGGAACCACTAAACCATGGTGTTACCACTGCTAAAGTTATACATACAATGTCCATAAGGTACCCACGTAAACTATGTATGTATGTATGTAGGTAAAGCTTCTACTGCCGTCACCCCACCAAGGCTCTATGAGAGAGGCTTTGCACTTTCGACCAAGATACTTTACTGTAAACCCACCCGACACCTGCGCCCCCCCTCCATTTCCACCTCTCTCCCAAAAAGTGCGTAATAGCGGCCACACTAAAATAACAACCTTCTTCCTTTCCGCTCATCATCTCCCGGTCACCACCCCCCCCCTTTACCGCAAACTCAATAATCAGCAGGAAAGAAGTTGCAGAAACAACTCCTGTTCATGTTAGTTTTGGCCCTTCAACCCCCCAATGAACCCGAACTTACTCGATCCCTAATCACAGCTTTATCTGCCACCAGAATCTGTATTCTTTTTGCTCTTTGACCCCGCTGATAGACCCACGTCGCAGTTAGGTTCTTGTTTCTTCATTTTCGTTGCAGTCCAGCAGCATCATATACCGCCATAATGGTAAGCCGTCATTTCTAGGGGATATCCTGAAGTTGTCTGCTAACGGAGTAAATTCCCACGTAGTCTCAATCAGGGTTCGTATCCAACACCCCTCCTTATCACTGCGATACATCGCTCTTGCGCGCCTTGACCTTGTCCGCGCCCATGACTCTTCCCATCTTCGCCCGACCAAGAAAGATTACCACCGCGGCCATCTTTGAACATGTTACGGACGTCAAGCTGATACTGCCTGCCTCGTCAGAGCCACGGTCTCGCAGGAGTGCATAACTGCCTTCAACGACCTCAAGCTTGCGAAGAAGTACAAGTACATCATCTTCAAGCTGTCGGACGACAACCGGCAGATCGTTGTCGAGGAGGCCTCCCCGGACAAGGAATGGGAGAACTTCCGTGAGAAGCTCATGAACGCAACCACCAAGAGCAAGACTGTAAGCATCTTTATACACCGCTTGCGCCCGTCCGGGTGTTGGGTATGGATCCATCGCCGTCAGTCTAACCAACCCTCGCGACACCAGGGCGCCGTAGGCAAGGGTCCCAGATACGCCGTCTACGACTTCGAGTACGCACTGTCCAGCGGAGAGGGTTCACGGTTCGTCGACGTTGCCAACATAGGAAGACGTCGGCGCAATACTGATAACGTATAGAAACAAGATCACCTTCATCGCCTGGTCGCCTGACGATGCTGGCGTCATGGTCTGTATTTTCCCATATCCGCTGCCCAGCAGCGTCCAACAACCTGGCTAACCCAAGAGCAGGCCAAGATGGTCTACGCATCCTCCAAAGAGGCCCTCAAGAGATCCCTCACCGGTATCGCCACTGAACTGCAGGCCAACGACCAGGACGATATCGAATACGAGGGAGTACTGAAGGTGGTGAGCAAGGGCCTGGCCGGTTAAACCCGTCAAACCTGCCGCCACGTCCAAAAGGAAGTCCGCGAGAGTGAGGGTTGGAGAGCAGTGGAAGGGGTTTCGTTGTGACGCTAGATCAGCAGGAGACCCCAGCTGTTGAGGCCACGACGCCTTATGAAAACTGCCAAGGCCAAGGAGTGATGGAAGCTCTTCTAGCCAATGTGAAGGATGGGGGAGGGTAGTTTGGTCGATTTGCTTAGAGACTTGACATGGATTCCTCGATTTAATGTTAGCCAGGGGTACACACTTCTGATGCTGCACACTACACTGCAAACACACTAAAAATCATACGAATGTAGAGTGCATTCCCTGCCGTGCCGCCCTCTTCAGTCGATGTCCCCTCTTTGCCCGATTCACTCTCGCGGCCGTGCTTTTTACGCACTAGAGCGGGTGACTCGATTTCGTGATCTATTCATACAATCGCTACGTATTGGGTGTCTGTGCACACAGAACACCATAGCTTTCCTCCCTATCACCGCAGGTCCACAGTCGTCACCGCTTCGCCTTCCAGGCCGTCTGGAAGGTCTCCGACAGCTCCCCGGCCAACTTCTCGTCCCGCACCCGCTGCAACAGGAACCCCCTGAGATCGTCCCAGAACACGGGTGTACCCAGGACATCGGCGCCGCTGGGGCCACCCTGCGCGACCACCTCGGCCGTCTTACTGTCCGTATTATCATCAGTACCGCCACGAGCACCAGGAGCAGCAGCAGTATTCGTCGCAGCCGTAGCGGCGCCACCACCCCCCATGACCATGACGGAGAGCTCGACGGCCATCTCGCCATCCCCGGCGGCACCGAGGAGATCCCCGAGCACCTTGGTGTCGGACACGGGCCGTCGCTTATGCAGCAGCTTCAGCCGGTCCGCGGGGATCCCCGTCGCGGCCGCCACGGCCGCCTTGACGTCGAGCAGCGGCGTGCCGCGCGTCTGCGCCCCCGGCAGCCGCAGGGCCGCGTCCGGGGGGAAGGCCGGGTGGTTCCGCTGCAGCGGGCGCACCGACACGCTCACGGCGGGCTCCTGGCCCGGCGCCGCAGGGGTAGCGGCGGAGCGCCGTTTGCTCATCGGTCGGGGCATCTTGGGGAGAGTGTACTGTTGGTGCGTAATGCGCATGTTAGCCGAGTGGCTTGGCATTATAGTTTATCAGACAGGCGTGCCGCACGTAAAGGGAAAATGGGAAGGGGAAAATAGGAGGAAGACGGTGAGACGTACGGCGCTTCGCGCTGGGTAGCTCCTCGGATCCTCGACGTGCTCCGGGGAGAGCTTGATGGGGCGCGAGTCCAACATCGCGAGGAAGGACTGGGCGAAGCTGACTTCCGTCATCTTGTCTGCTGCGGGCTTCTCTGGTGATAGATAGTCCGAGTCGGTCGACGGAGGAGGAGAATAGAGGTAGGATAGCGAAATGTAGTTGTTCCTTTTTCTTTCTGCGAATGTTGCCTACAAAATATGAGGTGTGTCTATTCTTCTATACTGTTCCAGAGTCGTGATTGTCTTTGTCCCGCATCGCAGATCAACTAATTCCAAGCTTCTACGTATGCGCACTAATGTACGTATAGCAGCGCCACGCCACAGACATCCCACCTTCTGTGGCTGGTGCTCATGGCCCGTGCAATAACGGTGAAAGCCACGATCTCGTTCAGAAAGGGAGGGTCCAAGAGGGTGGGGCCGATTCCACTATCAGCTTATCGCGACCGGAAAAAAAGTTCGAGACGGGCGGGACCCTGTTTTATTTTCGTTATCAGCAGCAGGTCGATTCTGCGAAAGGCACTGCCGTCTACCTACCTACCTACTTTAGCTACCCATCAAACACCAGCCTTCCCGACTGCAGAGCCTGTCAACCTTCAAGAGGGCTTGGTGTTAGTCTAGACAATAACTAATATTCCCGAAGCC